>BQNB010022777.1:35000-50000 GCA_026074375.1 Tanacetum coccineum | reverse complement strand
GCATCCATTAGAAGAGATCTTCAACTAGCAGATGAAAATGGTATTGATTGTTTACCTAATTCTACCATTTTTAAACAACTGGCATTGATGGGGTATGAGAAAATTTCACAGAAACTAACATTTTATAAACCATTCTTTTCCCCAACAATGGAAATTTTCTGATTCATATCATTTTACAATGTCTAAATCACTAAGACTTATACATGGAATGAATCTTAATAAGTACTATAGCATCTGCTATTATCTGCTTAGCTACAAACCAGAAGTTCAATTCTTTAAAGTTCATTTTTGATAGTATGGTTAAGAACTTAGATAATGTGTCAGGGAAGTTTTTAATGTATCCAAGGTTTGTACAAGTATTTCTGGATCAACAACTTGATGATATGTCAACTCATAAGAGACTTTACAATGCACCCTCTCACACTAAGAGATTTTTTGGGAATATTAGAGAAGGGTAGGAAAAGGCTTTTCTGGTAGAGTAATACCTTTATTTCCAACAATGATGTACAAAATCAAACAAGAAATAGGTGAAGGTTCAGCAATGCCTACTGATCCCTAACACATACCCATCATTACTCAGCCATCAACATCTCAACCCCAAAAGACTCAAACACCTAGGGAGCCTATAAGAATGGACACTAAGATACCTCAGTCCAGTGGTCATACTGAACATTTAGTAGATAAGGCTGTCTATAAGGAGAGGGATGACAGTTTGGTAAGGGCTGCCACTAGTGCTTCTAGCTTAAATGCAGTCAGCTGGACGTCATTAAAATAATAAACCGATCCAAGGCAACACTAAATGAACCAAGTCCCCTAAGAACTAGTTTAGGTAATGGCCCTAAGTGCCAAGAAACCATGCGGGGTACTATTGCTCAAACTAGGTTTAAGAATGTATCTAACCTTTCCTATGATCCACTACTTACAAGAGGTAACACACTTTGAAGTGGTAAGGATAGTCTGAAACTTAAGGAATTGATGGAACTATGTACCAATTTACAAAATAGGGTTCTTGATTTGGAAAATACAAAGACTACTAAAGATAATGAAATTGTTAAGTTGAAAATGAGGGTCAAGAAAGTTGAATAGAAAAAGAGGTCAATAACTTATAGGTTGAAGAGGTTACGCAAAGTTGTATGTCTAGAAGGGTAGTGTTCTCTAATGATGAAGAGAGTTTGGGTGAGGATGCATCCAAACAAGGGAGGAATGATGCTGAGATGTTTGATATGGATACTTTGACTAGTGATGAGGTGTTTGCAGAACAAGAAGTTGCTACTAAAGATGTGAATCTAACTGTTGATGAAGTTACTTTGGCTCAAGCACTTGCTGCATTGAAAAGTGAAAAACCCAAGGTAAAAGGGGATGTTATAGTAAATCTAAGTGTACCAGTTAGTACTGCTAGTACAAAAGTTAGTACGGGTAGTGCTACAACAATGGTTAGTACTACTACAACAACAACTACTACAATTCCAACCCTAAGGAAAGGAATTGTTATTATTGATCAGGGTACACCTACAATAACAAGATCTTCATAACAACCATCACAAGCAACAGTTCAGGATAAAGGTAAACCTAAAATGGTAGAACCTGAACCTGTGAAGAAATTGTCAAAGAAAGATCAACTCAAGCTTGATGAAGATCTTGCACTTAAATTACACGCAGAGATTGATGAAGAGGAAAGAATTGCCAGAGCTGAAGAAGAAAAGATTGATGAAGCCAATATTGCTTAGGATGACATTCAAGCAAAGATTGAGGCTCATTATTTATTAGCTGAAAGATTGCAAGCCAGATAACAAGAAGAGTTTGCCATTGAAGAAAGGGCTACATTATTTCAACAACTCTTAGAGAAAAGAAGAAAACACTTGCAGCTAAAAGAGCAGAATAGAAAAGGAACAAACCACCAATCCAAGCTCAACAAAGAAAAATCATGCGTACTTACCTGAAGAATATGGAAAGAAAGAAGCTCCAAGACTTGAAGAACAAATATTTTGATTCTATTTAGAAGATGTTTGACATAGCTTAAAGAAGGGTAAGCATGTTTGTGGTTTTTAGAACTAGTTGGTGCGAAGGTAGTTTCCAATACGAGAGCATGAGTAGTGATAAAACAAGAAGTATCCAAAGAAGCAGAAGGTGGATGAGGATAATAGATACAGCAGACACTTCAAGTCTAATGAAGTCTTCCAAATAATAGAAGTGGCAATTATTGATTGTACTTTTGTTTGCTACAAAGCCTCCAAGCATTGTTGACTGGAAGATTCATAAAAAGGGGAAAAAAGCTATTACCAGATAATCAGGGGCTGATGAAGTTCTAAGATGTACTTAGTCTTTAGTCAAATGCTTAAAACCTTTGACAAGAAAGATTTAGAAACTCTATGGAAAATTGGTTAGAGATAAGAATGGGTCAACAAGGCCAGAGGAGGGCTATGAGAGAGTGCTATAGGGTGATCTAAAGGTAATGTTTGAACCTCATGTGGAAGATGCAGTATGGAGGAATCAACAAGGAAACAATGTATTGATTTGGAAGTTGTTTGACTCTTGTGGAGTAAATTTTGTAAGACTGCAATCTATGCACATTTACCAAGTGGTTGGAAAAGAAATATCCCCTTACACCTGCAACAATTACAAATATGCTAAACAAAAATCTTCAGGTTGATTATTTTAGTGAAATGGCATATCAACTTCTTAAACTTCTCACAAAACAGCTTAAGAATAAATAAAGTGTTTGGAAGCATCCTCTTGGTGATTATGAAGCTTTTAATGAAGAAACGTAATGATTTTAGAGATAAATATCAAGTTTAGGGGAGAGGGATTGTCTGGGTTTTAAAAAGCTTTCTTGATGTTGTTTGGAGTTACTGATGCTCTTATTTATGTTAATACTGCTCAGCTAAAAGTTAGTACTGCTCAAGAACTTCAAAGGAAAATATTTTAAGTGTTTAAGACTGATGGTGAAGTTATAACTGTCAGTACAAAGTTACTACTACCAGAGAAAGTTACCACTGCTAGAGGAAGTTACTACTGCTAGTGGACATTAAGACTGCTCAGAATAAAGACTGGAAAATATGCTAAGTAGTTACTACTGCTAGTACAAAAGTTACTACTGCTAGTGTAAAGTTACTACTACTAAAGAGTTAATGCTGCTAGTGAAGAAGTTAGTACTGCTGAGTTAGTTAATACTGCTTATTTGATTTGTATAAGATATTTTGGTAAAAGATATGTATAACTTACTTGTTAAAAAGATTTTGATATACTCAGGAAAGTATTGTATGACGTTTAGGACTCCTTTGTGTATAAAAGGAGGGGCTTAAGGCAATAAAGTTTGATAGCTCAACTAATCTTTTGTTTTAATATCATTTTAGCTTCATGGTTTGTAACCTTATTACTATTGAGAGTATTGGTATTAATATATTGAAGCTTATTGTGTTTACTTGTATATTACTGTTTCAATTAGAATTCTTCATATTGATTAAAGATTAGATTTCGCATAATCTTTAATATGGCAGAAGCAGTTAATACTGCTTGCTATGTGCAAAATAGAGTGTTAGTAGTTAAGCCTCATAACAAGACCCCATATGAACTTTTTCATAGTAGAACACCAACTTTATGTTTTATGAGACGATTTAGGTGTCATGTTACCATTCTCAATACCATAGATCACTTAGGCAAATTTGATGGTAAGGCTGATGAAGGTTTCTTTGTTGGATACTCTTTGAATAGTAAAGCCTTTAGAGTATTCATTAGTAGAACAAGGATAGTGGAAGAAAACTTGCATATTAGGTTCAGTGAGAGTACACCTAATGTTGTAGGTAGTGGACCAGATTGGCTATTTGATATTGATGCACTAACAAAAAACAATGAATTATGAGCCAATTATTGCAGGTACACAGTCTAATTGTTTTACAGTTACAAAAGCAAGTGATAATGCAGGTCGAGCTAGAAAGGAGATAGAACCTGTCAAAGATTACATTTTACTACCATTATGGACTACTAATCTACCATTTTCCCAAGATCCAAAGAGTTCTCATGATGATGAATCCAAACCTTCAAGTGATAATGGAAAGGAGGATAATGAAGATCCAAGAAAATAAAGTGAATGTAATGATCAAGAGAAGGAAGATAATGTTAACAACACTAACAATGTTAATACTATTAGTTCAACTGTTAATGCTGCTGGCACAAATGAAGTTAATGATAACATTGAACTTCCATTTGATCAAAAAATGCTTGCTTTAGAAGATGATAGCATATTTAGATACAACAATCTAATATTTGACTTCTTAAATGATGATGAGGATGATGGTGCAATAGCTGACATGAACAATTTAGATACAACAATCCAAGTTAGTTCTATTCCAACTATAAGAATTCATAAGGATCATCCTCTTGATCAAGTGATTCGATATTTGCAATCTGCTACACAAACAAGAAACATGTCAAAGAATTTGGAGGAATATGGGTTTGTTAGTACTAACTGCTTGTTTGCTGCTTTCTTTTCCAGGAGAGGAGCCCAATATAGGTAATTCATGATTGAAGGATCCAAGGTTGATAGAGGCTATGCAGGAAGAAGCTTCTACCAATTCAAGTTACAAGGAATTTGGGCTTTAGTGGTTTTACCAAATAGAAAAAGGGTATAGGCATAAAGTGGGTTTCAGGAATAATAGGATGAATGAAAAGTGGAATTATGTTAAGAAATAAAGCAAGATTGGTTGCTCAAGGATACACACAAGAAGAAAGGATTGACTATAATGAAGTCTTTGCACCTGTTGCAAGAATTGAAGCAATTAGGCTATTTTTAGCTTATGCTTCATTTAAAGATTTTGTGGTGTATCAAATGGATGTAAAAAGTGCTTTTCTCTATGGGAAGATTAAAGAAGAGGTGTATGTATGTCAACCACCAGGATTTGAAGATCCAGACTTTCCTGATAGAGTATACAAGGTTAAAAAAGCACTGTATGGACTACATCAAGCTCCTAGAGCTTGGTATGAAACATTGTCAACATATCTGTTGGACAATGGGTTTCAAAGAGGGAAATTTGACAAGACCTTATTCATCAAAAGGCACAAAGGTGATATTCTGCTGGTCTAAGTTTATGTGGATGATATCATCTTTGGTTCAACAAAGAAGGAGCTATGCTTTGCATTTGAGAAGTTGATGCATGAGAAATTTCAGATGAGTTCTATGAGAGAACTTACATTCTTCTTGGGATTACAAGTGCAGCAGAAGAAGGATGGCATATTTATTAGTCAAGATAAATATGTTGTTAAAATTTTAAAGAAATTTGGGTTTACAGAAGTCAAGACTGCAAGCACACCAATGGAAACTCAAAAGCCTCTGCTCAAGGATGAAGATGGTGAAGAAGTGGATGTTCATATGTATAGGTCAATGATTGGTTCATTGATGTATCTTACATCTTCAAGACCTGACATCATGTTTGTAGTGTGTGCTTGTGCTAGATACCAAGTCAATCCAAAGGTTTCACATCTTTATGCTGTGAAAAGGATTTTTAGGTACTTAAAAGGTCAACCAAAATTAGGCCTTTGGTATCCAAAAGATTCTCCTTTTGATTTGGTAGCATACACTGATAGTGATTATGCTGGAGCAAGCTTAGATAGGAAGTCTACAACAGGAGGTTGTCAATTCCTTGGATGTAGATTAATATCATGGCAGTGCAAGAAACATACAGTGGTTGCAAATTCCATAACAAAAGATGAATATGTGGCTTCTTCAAGTTGTTATGGATAAGTGCTTTGGATTCAAAATTAACTACTTGATTATGGGTACAATTTTATGCATACCAAGATCTTTATTGATAATAACAGTACTATTTGCCTAATTAAAAATCCTGTTTCTATTCAAAAATAAAGCATATAGAGATCAGACATCATTTTATTAGAGATTGCAATGAAAAGAAATTGATTCAAATGGTCAAAATCCATACTGACAAGAATGTTGCAGATTTGCTTACAAAAGCTTTTGATGTAAGTAGATTTCAATATTTGATTGTTAGTATTGGAATGATAAATCTTTAAAGTCTTTTATCTCTTTATGTTTTTGTAAAGTTTTGTATGAATTAGTACTCTTATTCATGTCATTAAAAGTTTCTGCTGTTAAGTATAATTAGTACTGCTGGTTATACTTAATACTGCTGAGTTACTACTGTTAGGTATAATTAATACTGTGATAATTGTGAAAATTGCCATGGCTTGTGTTTTTTTGGTTTTTGGACTAACATTTTGATGGAAAAGCTGTTTAGAATGGAATTGGAGTTAATGCTGGTGACTCAAAGTTAATGCTGCTAGGCATAACTTACTACTGCTGGGTTACTACTGTTGGGTGAAAGTTAATGTTGTTGAGGGTATTTTCATAAATACTTCGATTAAGGGTTTCAATCGATCCTTTATTTAATTTCACTCTTTCAAATACTCTCTAACTACAAACCCTACCTCAATTTTATCATCCATTATCAAAACCCAACACAAATGACGACTCTAAAGTTTGCTGATACTCATAATATGGTCGCATTTTTGTCTAAACCCACAAAAAGTGATGGGTTTAAATAAATTGTGGATTTTTTGAATGCACACTCTATAAGGCATACATTAACAATCAATCCTACATTTTAAACATTTCGTGATCATAATAGTTTATGGTTCTATTGTCAAGGTCAAACTGATCAATGGGGAAAGACACGTTACATGCCATAGTAGATGGCTACAAGAAGAATAACATCACTGAATCAAAACTTGTTAGAAGAGGATCTTCAACTAGAAGATGAGTAGGTTGTTGATTGTATACCAAGTTTACCATCTTTGAAAAAATCTTATAATGATGGGCGTATGAGAGAAAATTTCATAAAGCTACTTCTATAAGCCATTCTTTTCCTCACAATGGAAATTTCTGATTCATACTATTCTATAATGTCTAAGTTCAAAGACTACTGCATGTAATGAGTTTAGCAGTACTATATTATTTGCAATTATTTGTTTGGCTACAAATCAGAAGTTTAACTTTTCAAAATACATTTTTGAAATTATGATTAGAAACTTAGATAATTTGTCTGATAAAGTTTTAATAATTTAATAAAATATAGTTATTTTACTTGGAAAACTTATGACGAGACATTGTACCCTGTTAGCCTGATAATACAGACCGATAGTTATACTAAAATATACTTTTTATCACTCAATAATCAAATATTTAGTGAATACTATATGATATATATATATGTCTTATATATATATGTATATAATATATATGTATATATTATATTTGTATATCTATATTGTATATATATATATGTCTATATATATATATATATATATATATATTTATATATATATATTATATATATATGTATATCTGTATCGATTCGAAAAGGTAGTATTCATCCTTGGGTTTGTATGCTCTTGATCGTTTTTTCGTCAGTTTTTCGCGGAGTATTTTGGTCACTTGTATCGTTTAACGGATCGAGGTGTTAAAATTAGTTGTATTGGTGTCACACTTTGCCCAAGTGTTTTTGAGTCGTTTTTGCGTAATTACCACACAACCATAAAATGAGATAAAAATATTGATAATGAGATAAGTTTGGTAACAAAGACGTCGTTTTTGTAAATGAGATTTAACGTTATGAGATAAGAGTTTTGGGATGAGATGAATTTTGAATGGGATGTTTGTTTGAATATGATAAAGAAGGATTTTGCTGGTGAGAAGTTTTAGGGCGAAACACTTGTTTAATAAGATTAATTTTGTTGTGAGTATTGTTTTAGTGAGGTATATTTTTAGGTCGTACGGGTACATTGTGCACTTACGTAGAGATTTGTTATGATCTGCTTTATTGAGATTGTGCGGTTGCTTTGATTGCTGATTGAGGTGAGTTCTCGTAGCCCCACTTTTTACTGTTTTTCCGTTGGGGGAAAATGATACTCAAATGTTTTGAATTGATCTGTACAAAACGTGGTTTTATTTTTGGGACAAGATATGTGCTTATGACTGTTATGGGAATATTATGTGTTGATTTACTTGCATGTACTGTGTTTGGCATGGCAAGGTTATGTGTGGTACTTATATGTACTGTGTTTGGCATACAAGGTTCTGTGTGGTACTTGCATGTACTGTGTTTGGCATGCAAGGTTCTGTGTGGTACGCCCTAATATAGTGCTCCAGCTGGTAGGCCCTTTAGGTGCGTTAGTGATTTGGGAGTTGCGACTCCGGATTTATTATTGGATGTTGAGATATGACTAGCGGGGAGTATATCTTGGAATTGTTAGGCATTATTCTCTGTCATATTAGCAATTATTGTCCACGTTGAATTATTGGCACAACTTTTGGGTGTTAAGGTTAAAAACCTACCGAGCTATCACCAATCTTTATTGTTGACGTTTTTAAGTATCATTTTCAGGTGTGTCAAATGAAAGGTATGTGATTGGTATTGGAAGAGAAAAGATGTAACCCAAGGGGACTGGGTAGAGATGAGTGTGGTTTTGAAATATGATAAGTTTTTTTTAAACTTGTAAAGTTCTGTAACTTCGTTTTATGATGTAAAATTTAAAGGTGTTTGAAACTTGTATTCTTAGTGGATGAATGGTATCGTCGCTTCTTGTGTTTCGCCATTGACGAGGGTGTGTCACAATGAGCATGGCATGATTATACAACAAACCTCAAGGTGTTATGCCACCAGAGTTAAAGGATGTTCTAGCTTCAAGTTCAAGCACACAAAACATGGCTTTTATGTCCTCTTCAAATAACAACACTAGCAGCACTAATGAACCAGTTAATACTGCTCATAGAGTTTCTACTGCTAGCACTCAAGTTAATGCTGCTAATTCTACAAATATTGATAACCTGAGTGATGCTGTTATTTGTGTATTATTTGCTAGTCAACCAAATAGTCCTCAACTTGTACATGAGGACTTGCAACAAATCCATCCAGATTACATGGAAGAGATAGATTTGAGATTGCAAATGGCCATGTTAACTATGAGGGCAAGAAGGTTTTTGAATAATACAGGAAGGAAGCTTACTGTTAATGGCAATGAGACTATTGGTTTTGATAATTCCAAAGTAGAGTGCTACAACTGCTACAAGAGGGGACATTTTGCTAGGGAGTGTAGAGTTCCAAGAAATCAAGACAACAAGAACAAGGACAAGCTCAGAAGGGATTTATTAAAGTGGGCTGTGGAAAATATCTACTTCCACAACTTTGGTGTCATATGATGATCTTGGTGGTTATGACTGGAGTGATCAGGCTGAGGAAGGGCCTAATTATGCACTCATGGCTTTCTCATCTTCAAATTCTAACTCAGAGGTATCCAATGATTCTATTTGTTCAAAAATATTTTTGAATAACTATTGAATCTTAAATACTCAAAAATGATCAACTATTAAATGATTTTAAATGAAATCTGAGTTAATGGTTATAGGTTATATGACAAGCTTAAATTTGTGGAAGAAAAATCTTGAAGTTTTCAAAGCAAATGTGTCAATTTATTTATAAGATACTAAGGGCTTAAAATTTGAAATCCATATAGAAGAAATAGCTATTAGAATGCTTAAGAAGAAGCTTGAAATAGTTCAAAAATAAAAAGATGGCATTCAACTCAATGTAGATAAATTTGAACATGCATCTAAAAGTTTAAACAAGCTCATAGAGTGTCAGATAGTTAACAATTGCAAGAAAGGTTTAGGCTATGAAAATTATAATGCAGTTCCACCTCCCTAAACAGGAAATTTCTTGCCTCCAACACCTGACTTGTCTTTTACTAGTTTAGATGAGTTTGTTAATGAGCCTGTAGTAAAGAACAGTAAAGCTATGTCTAGTGAAGAAGAGCCTAAGGTAGTTAGAAAGAATGATGATGCCCGAATTATTAAAGAATGGGTGTCAGATGATGAGGAAGAGGATGTGTCTCAGCCTAAAATTGAAAAGAAAACAGTTAGGCCTAGTATTGTTAAGAAAGAGTTTGTCAAATCTAAACAACAAGAAAAAATTGCTAGAAAAACTGTTAAACAAGTTGAGCAACATAGGCAAAACACTCACAGTCCAAGAGGCAATCAAAGAAATTGGAACAATATGATGTTTCAAAAACTAGGAAGCAATTTTGAGATGTTTAATAAGGCTTGTTATGTGTGTGGAAGCTTTGATCATTTGCAGGTTGATTGCAATTACCATCAAAAACGTTTTCAAAATCAAAGGATGGTAAAACCTGTTTGGAACAATGCTCAAAGGGTGAATCATCAAAACTTTGCTAAAAGACTCACCCTTGTGCTAAAAAGAATATGGTTCCAAGAGCAGTACTAATAAAGTCTAGTTTAGTATCAGTTAATACTGCTAGACAAGTTAATGCTGCTCCCTCAAAAACAACAGTGAATGCTGCTAGACCAATGTCATATCTTTCTAAAACAGCACATTCAACTGTTAAGAGGTCCATTCATAAGAACACAGCATTTAAAAACAATAATCTTAATCAAAAGGTTAATACTGTTCGGGGTAAAAAAATTAATATTGCTAGGCCAAAAGCAGTATTTAATGCTGTTAAGGGAAATAATTTTAATACTGTTAAGGCCTCAGCTTATTGGGTTTGGAAACCAAAGAATAAAGTTTTAGACCATGTTTCTAAATACAACAGTGCATCAATCACCCTAAAAAAGTTTGATTATATTGATGCACAAGGCAGATCCAAGTCAGTGATGGCTTGGGTCCCCAAAAGAAACTGATTTTCTTATCTAATGTGCAGGGCAATCCACAAATGGATTTACAGGATCAAGGAGTGATTGATAGTGGATGCTCAAGGCACATGATAGGGAACATGTCCTATCTTACAAACTATGAAGAGATAGATGGAGGATATGTTGCTTTTGGAGGGAACCCTAAAGGAGGGAAAATCACAAGAAAATGTACCATTAAAACTGGTAATCTAGATTTTAAAAATGTGTATTTTGTAAGAGAGTTAAAGTTTAATCTCTTTAGTGTCTCACAAATGTGTGATAAAAATAATAGTGTTCTTTTTAATGACACTGAATGTATTGTTTTATCTCCAAACTTTAAGTTAATTGATGAAAGTCAAGTTTTACTTAGAGTTCCTAGAAAGAACAATATGTATAGTGTTGATTTAAAGAACATAGTTCCTAAAGGAGGTTTAACTTGCCTTTTTGCAAAAGCCACATCTGATGAATCTAAACTTTGGCATAGAAGGCTAGGTCACTTAAATTTTAAAACCATGAATAAATTGGTTAAAGGAAATCTTGTAAGAGGTTTACCTTCCAAACTTTTTGAAAATGATCAAACATGTGTTGCTTGTCAAAAGGGAAAGCAGCACAGAGCCTCTTGTAAGTCCAAAACAGAGAACTCAATCAGTCTTCCTTTACATTTGTTGCATATGGACTTGTTTGGTCCAACATTTGTAAAAAGCCTTATGAAGAAAATGTATTGCCTAGTTGTCACAAATGATTTCAGTAGGTTTACATGGGTTTTCTTTCTAGCTACTAAGGATGAGACTAGTGGCATTCTTAAGTCCTTTATAACTGGGATAGAAAATCTAGTAGATCACAAGGTTAAGATGATTAGATGTGATAATGGAACTGAATTCAAAAATAGAGAAATGAATCAGTTTTGTGAAATGAAGGGTATTTTGAGACAATTTAGTGTAGCTAGAACTCCTCAACAAAATAGAGTTGCTGAGAGGAGGAATAAGACACTAATTGAGGCTGCTAGGACTATGCTAGCTGATTCTAAGTTGCCAACTACTTTTTGGGCAGAAGTAGTTAATACTGCTTGCTATGTGCAAAATAGAGTGTTAGTAGTTAAGCCTCATAACAAGACCCCATATGAACTTTTTCATGGTAGAACACCAACTTTAAGTTTTATGAGACCATTTAGGTGTCCTGTTACCATTCTTAATACCATAGATCACTTAGGCAAATTTGATGGTAAGGCTGATGAAGGTTTCTTTGTTGGATACTCTTTGAATAGTAAAGCCTTTAGAGTATTCAATAGTAGAACAATGATAGTAGAAGAAAATTTTCATATTAGGTTTTATAAGAGTACACCTAATGTTGTAGGTAGTGGACCAGATTGGCTATTTGATATTGATGCACTAACAAGATCAATGAATTATGAGCCAATTGTTGTAGGTACACAATCTAATGGTTTTACAGATACAGAAGCAAGTGATAATGCAGGTCAAGCTAGAAAGGAGACAGAACCTGTCAAAAATTACATTTTGCTACCATTATGGCCTACCGATCCACCATATTCCCAAGATCCAAAGAGTTCTCAAGATGATAGATCCAAACCTTTAATTGATGATGAAAAGAAGGTTGATGAAGATCCAAGAAACGATAGTGAATGTAATGATCAAGAGAAGGAAGATAATGTTAACAGCACTAGCAATGTTAATGCTGCTAGCACAAATAAAGTTAATGTTGTTGGTGGAAAAATAAGCATTGAACTTCCACTTGATCCAAATATGCATGAATTGGAAGATTATAGCATATTTGAAGATGATGAAGATGTTGGTGCAGAGGCTGACATGCACAATTTGGATATAACAATCCAAGTCAGTCCTATTCCAACTACAAGAATTCATAAAGATCATTCTCTTGATCAAGTGATTGGATATTTGCAATCAGCTACACAAACAAGAAGGATGTCAAAGAATTTGGAGGAACATGGATTTGTTAGTACTATTCAACAAAGAACAAACCATAAAGACCTTTAAAATTGTTTGTTTGCTTGCTTTTTATCACAGAAAGAACCCAAAAAGGTAATTCATGTACTGAAGGATTCAAGTTAGATAAAGTCTATGTAGGAAGAGCTTCTACAATTTAAGTTACAAGAAGTTTGGACTTTAGTAGATTTACCTAATGGCAAAAGGGCTAAAGGTAATAAATAGGTTTTCAGGAATAAAATGGATGAAAAGGGAATTGTGATAAGAAATAAAGCAAGATTGGTTGCTCAAGGGTACATACAAGAAGAAAGGATTGACTATGATGAAGTCTTTGCCCCTGTAGCAAGAATTGAGGCAATTATGCTATTTTTAGCTTATGCTTCATTTAAAGATTTTGTGGTGTATCAAATGGATGTAAAAAGTGCTTTTCTCTATGGGAAGATTGAAGAAGAGATGTATGTATGTCAACCATCAGGATTTGAAGATCCAGACTTTCCTGATAAAGTATACAAGGTTGAAAAAGCACTGTATGGACTACATCAAGCTCCTAGAGCCTTGTATGAAGCCTTGTTAACATATCTGTTGGACAATGGGTTTCAAAGAGGGAAAATTGACAAGACCTTATTCATCAAAAGACACAAAGGTGATATTTTACTGGTCCAAGTTTATGTGGATGATATTATCTTTGGTTCAACAAATAAGGAGCTATGCAATGCATTTGAAAAGTTGATGCATGAGAAATTTTAGACGAGTTCTATGGGAGAACTTACATTCTTCTTGGGATTACAAGTGAAGCAAAAGAAGGATGGCATATTTATTAGCCAAGATAAATATGTTGGTGAAATTTTAAATAATTTTAGGTTTACAGAAGTTAAGTCTGCAAGCATACTAATGGAAACTCAAAAGCCTCTGCTCAAGGATGAAGATGGTGAAGAAGTAGATGTTCATTTGTATGGATCAATGATTGGTTCATTGATGTACCTTACATCCTTAAGACCTGACATCATGTTTGCAGTGTATGCTTGTGCTAGATACCAAGTCAATCCAAAGGTTTCACATCTTCATGTTGTGAAAAAGGATTTTTAGGTACTTAAAAGGTCAACCTAAATTGGGCCTTTGGTATCCAAAAGATTCTCCTTTTGATTTGGTAGCATACACTGATAATGATTATGCTGGAGCAAGCTTGGATACGAAGTCTACAACAGGAGGTTGTCAATTTCTTGGATGTAGATTAATTATCATGGTTGTGCCAGAAACAGACAGTAGTTGCAAATTCCATAACAGAAGCAAAATATGTGGTTGCTTCAAGTTGTTGTGGATAAGTACACTTGGATTCAGGACTTAAACTAACTTGATTATGGGTATATTTTTATGCATTTCCCAAGATCTTTTATTAACAATTACGTGTAATATTATATTATTAAAAAATCTTGTTTTTATTTCTAACAAAAGAATTTAGAGATCAAACTCATTTTATTAGTGATTGTTGCAATGAATAGAAATTGATCTAAATGGTTAAAATCCATACTAACAAGAATGTTGCATATTTGCTTACAAAATCTTTTGATGTAAGTAGATTTTAATATTTGATTACCAGTATTAGAATGCTAAATCTTTAAAGTCTTGAATCTCTTTATCATTTTGTTTGTGTTGTGTGTAATGAATTAGTACTATTAATTCATGTTCATTTAAAGTTTTGCTATTTATTATGTATTAATTAGTACTGCTAGGTATACTTTATACTGTTGAGTTACTACTATTAGTTATACTTAAAACTGCTAAGTATAATTAATATTGTGATCATTGTGGGAATTGCTATGGCTTGTGTTTTCTTGGTTTTTGGACTAATATTTTGCAGAAAAAGCAATGTAAAGTGTTTGCTTGTTAATTAAAAAAATGTTAGATTGATGATGGAAAAGCTGTTTGGAATGGAATTTGTGTTAATGCTTGGTGACACAAAGTTAATTGATGCCAGGAATAACATACTACTGTTGGGGATAAGGGTAATGGTTTGCTGCTAGGCTGGTACTACTTAATGCTGGGTGAATCTTTTTTGGGGTGTGGATGTTAGGTGGTATGCGGGGGGTTTGGGGTGCGGGGGGCGGGTGTGGGTGGGTAGGGGGGGGGGGGCTGGGGGTGGGGGGGGGGGGGTGTGGTGGGGGGGGGGAGGTTTGGGGGGGGGGGGGTGGGGGTGGGGGGGTTGCGGGGGGGGTGTGTGGGTAGGTGGGGGGTTGGGGGGTGGGGTGGGGGGGTGGTGGGGGGGGAGTGGGGGGGTTGGGGGGAGGGGGGGGGAGTGGGGGTTGGGGGGGGGGGGGGGGGGAGGGGGGTGGTTGGGGGGGGTTC
>BQNB010022777.1:0-30000 GCA_026074375.1 Tanacetum coccineum | reverse complement strand
GTACAAAATCAAACAAGAAATAGGTGAAGGTTCAGCAATGCCTATCTGATCCCTAACACACACCCATCATTACTCAGCCATTAACATCTCAACCCCAAAAGACTCAAACACCTAGGGAGCCTATAAAAATGGACATTAAGATACCTCAGTCCAGTGGTCATACTGAACATTTAGTAGATAAGGCTGTCTATAAGGAGAGGGATGACAGTTTGGTAAGGGCTGCCACTACTGCTTCTAGCTTAAATGCAGTCAGCTGGACGTCATTAAAATAATAAACCGATCCAAGGCAACACTAAATGAACCAAGTCCCAAGAACTAGTTCAGGTAGTGGCCCTAAGTGCCAAGAAACCATGCGGGATACTATTGCTCAAACTAGGTTTGAGAATGTATCTAACCTTTCCTATGATCCACTACTCACAAGAGGTAACACACTTCGAAGTGGTGAGGATAGTCTGAAACTTAAGGAATTGATGGAACTATGTACTAATTTACAAAATAGGGTTCTTGATTTGGAAAAGACAAAGACTACTAAAGATAATGAAATTGTTAAGTTGAAAATGAGGGTCAAGAAAGTTAAACAGAAAAAGAGGTCAATAACTTATCGGTTGAAGAGGTTACGCAAAGTTGTATGTCTAGAAGGGTAGTGTTCTCTAATGATGAAGAGAGTTTGGGTGTGGGATGAATACCAAACAAGGGAGGAATGATGCTGAAGATGTTTGATATGGTTACTTTGACTAGTGATGAGGTGTTTGCGAAACAAGAAGTTTACTACTTAAGATGTGAATTAACTGTTGATTGTAGTTACAATTGGCTCAAGCACTTCGCTGCATTGAAAGTGATTAAACCCATGTTAAAAAGGGGATGTTTATTGTAAATCCTAAGTGTACAGTTTAAGTACTGCCAGTACAAAAGTTAGTACGGTCGTGCTTACAACAATGCGTTAGTACTACTACAACAACAAAAACTACTACCAATTCAAACCCTATGGATAAGGAACTGTTATTATTGTTCAGGGTTACACCTACAATAACAAGATCTTCATATACAACAATCACAGCAAAATAGTTCAGGATAAAGGTTTTAAACTTAAAATGGAAGAGAAACTGAACTATGAAGAAATTGTCAAAAGAAGATCAACTCAAGCTTGATGGAAGTTTTGCACTTAAATTTAAACGCAGAGAGAGATTGATGAAGAGGTAAAGATTGCCAGAGCTGATGAAAGAAAAAGGATTGATGGAAGCCAATATTGCTTAGGTTGACATCAAGCAAAGATTGAGGCTCATTATTTATTAGCTGAAAGATTGCAAGCCAGATAACAAGAAGAGTTTGCCATTGAAGAAAGGGCTACATTATTTCATGCAAACTCTTAGAGAAAAGAAGAAAACACTTGCAGCTAAAAGAGCAGAATAGAAAAGGAACAAACCACCAATCCAAGCTCAACAAAGAAAAATCATGCGTACTTACCTGAAGAATATGGAAAGAAAGAAGCTCCAAGACTTGAAGAACAAATATTTTGATTCTTTTAGAAGATGTTTGACATAGCTTAAAGAAGGGTAAGCATGTTTGTGGTTTTTAGAACTAGTTGGTGCGAAGGTAGTTTCCAATACGAGAGCATGAGTAGTGATAAAACAAGAAGTATCCAAAGAAGCAGAAGGTGGATGAGGATAATAGATACAGCAGACACTTCAAGTCTAATGAAGTCTTCCAAATAATAGAAGTGGCAATTATTGATTGTACTTTTGTTTGCTACAAAGCCTCCAAGCATTGTTGACTGGAAGATTCATAAAAAGGGGAAAAAAGCTATTACCAGATAATCAGGGGCTGATGAAGTTCTAAGATGTACTTAGTCTTTAGTCAAATGCTTAAAACCTTTGACAAGAAAGATTTAGAAACTCTATGGAAAATTGGTTAGAGATAAGAATGGGTCAACAAGGCCAGAGGAGGGCTATGAGAGAGTGCTA
Source organism: Tanacetum coccineum (assembly GCA_026074375.1). Classification (NCBI taxonomy): domain Eukaryota; kingdom Viridiplantae; phylum Streptophyta; class Magnoliopsida; order Asterales; family Asteraceae; genus Tanacetum; species Tanacetum coccineum. The sequence continues at coordinate 28,039 of BQNB010022777.1, read as the reverse complement.
TAGGGTGATCTAAAGGTAATGTTTGAACCTCATGTGGAAGATGCAGTATGGAGGAATCAACAAGGAAACAATGTATTGATTTGGAAGTTGTTTGACTCTTGTGGAGTAAATTTTGTAAGACTGCAATCTATGCACATTTACCAAGTGGTTGGAAAAGAAATATCCCCTTACACCTGCAACAATTACAAATATGCTAAACAAAAATCTTCAGGTTGATTATTTTAGTGAAATGGCATATCAACTTCTTAAACTTCTCACAAAACAGCTTTAGAATCAATAAAGTGTTTGGAAGCATCCTCTTGGTGATTATGAAGCTTTTAATGAAGAAACGTAATGATTTTAGAGATAAATATCAAGTTTAGGGGAGAGGGATTGTCTGGGTTTTAAAAAGCTTTCTTGATGTTGTTTGGAGTTACTGATGCTCTTATTTATGTTAATACTGCTCAGCTAAAAGTTAGTACTGCTCAAGAACTTCAAAGGAAAATATTTTAAGTGTTTAAGACTGATGGTGAAGTTATAACTGTCAGTACAAAGTTACTACTACCAGAGAAAGTTACCACTGCTAGAGGAAGTTACTACTGCTAGTGGACATTAAGACTGCTCAGAATAAAGACTGGAAAATATGCTAAGTAGTTACTACTGCTAGTACAAAAGTTACTACTGCTAGTGTAAAGTTACTACTACTAAAGAGTTAATGCTGCTAGTGAAGAAGTTAGTACTGCTGAGTTAGTTAATACTGCTTATTTGATTTGTATAAGATATTTTGGTAAAAGATATGTATAACTTACTTGTTAAAAAGATTTTGATATACTCAGGAAAGTATTGTATGACGTTTAGGACTCCTTTGTGTATAAAAGGAGGTCCTAAGGCATAAAGTTTGATAGCTCAACTAATCTTTTGTTTTAATATCATTTTAGCTTCATGGTTTGTAACCTTATTACTATTGAGAGTATTGGTATTAATATATTGAAGCTTATTGTGTTTACTTGTATATTACTGTTTCAATTAGAATTCTTCATATTGATTAAAGATTAGATTTCGCATAATCTTTAATATATTAAACAAAGTTTCTACTATAGTTAGGTTGGATTTATCTAATATAACTAAACATTAACAAGATTAAGTAATTCGATCTATTAAAGTGGGCTCAACTGATACCATTGAAAAGTATGTCCCAGTTCAAAAGTCTGCCAGCAAAAAAGACATCTTCATAAAAGATATTGTTTTGCCTTGGGAATATTCATGTTTATTATGCTTCAATTTATAGATATTACATAGGGTTTACATGTTATACAAAGAGTGGGCCATGGGCCGAATGGTACAGCTAGCGACATAATGTGAATAAGATGAGTACAAATTGTCTATTCCTATATATGGTATGTCTAATAGTGTACAGGTTGTTTAATCAATATATGGTATGACTAATACACCTCCTTAGTTTGAGTGGGAGGACTATGAACACTCAAACTGGATCAAAAATCAACAAGCAAAGGGTAAGGAAGTCCCTTGGTGAATATGTCTGCCTATTGACATCTAGAGGGAACGTGCAAAACTCGTATATGGCCGGTAGCAACTTTTCTTAAAAAGTAGGTCATTCTATTCTATGTGCTTCTTTAAGTTGTATTGCACTGGGTTGGGCATGATAATATAGGACAGCACTAACATTGTCAGAATACACTAGTGTAGCAATAAATAAAGGGGCCTGGAGTTCACGCAGTAGATTACGTATCTATGAAGTTAATGATAACATTAAACTTCCATTTGATCAAAAAATGCTTGCTTTGGAAGATGATAGCATATTTAGATACAACAATCTAATATTTGACTTCTTAAATGATGATGAGGATGATGGTGCAATAGCTGACATGAACAATTTAGATACAACAATCCAAGTTAGTTCTATTCCAACTATAAGAATTCATAAGGATCATCCTCTTGATCAAGTGATTCGATATATGCAATCTGCTACACAAACAAGAAACATGTCAAAGAATTTGGAGGAATATGGGTGTGTTAGTACTACTCTTAAACAGAGAAGAAACCATAAAAACCTTTAAAACTGCTTGTTTACTTGCTTTTTATCACAAAAAGAACCCAAAAAGGTAATTCATGTACTGAAGGATTCAAGTTAGATAAAGTCTATGTAGGAAGAGCTTCTACAATTTAAGTTACAAGAAGTTTGGACTTTAGTAGATTTAACTAATGGCAAAACGGGTCTAAAGGTTAATAATAGGTTTTCAGACTAAAAATGGATGTAAAGGAGAAAGGGAAATGTGATAAGAAATAAACAGCAGGATTGTTGCTCATGGGTACTTACAATAAAGAAAGGATTGACTATGATGAAGTCTTTGCCCCTTGTAGAAAAGAATTTGGCAATTACTGCTATTTTTAGTATGCTTCATTTAATGATTTTGTGGGGTGTATCATATGGATGTAAAAAAGTGTTTTATCTCTTTGGGAAGATTGAAAGATGAGAACGATATGTATGGTATGTCAAACCATCAGGATTTGATGGATCCGACTTTTCTTGATATAAAAGTATACAAGGTTGAAAAAGGACTGTATGGACTACATTCAAGCTCCGTAGAGCCTTATGAAAGCCTTTGTTAACCATGTATAATCTGTTGGACATGTGGTTTCAAAGAGGGAAAATTGACAAGAAACCCCCCTTAAATTCAATCAAAAGACACAAAGGTGATATTTTACTGGTCCAAGTTTATGTGGATGATATTATCTTTGGTTCAACAAATAAGGAGCTATGCAATGCATTTAAAAAGTTGATGCATGAGAAATTTTAGACGAGTTCTATGGGAGAACTTACATTCTTCTTGGGATTACAAGTGAAGCAAAAGAAGGATGGCATATTTATTAGCCAAGATAAATATGTTGGTGAAATTTTAAATAATTTTAGGTTTACAGAAGTTAAGTATTGCACGCATAACTATGAAACAAAAAGCCTTCTGCTCAGGATAAAGATGGGTTTGAAGAGTAGATGTTCATTTGTATGGATCATTGATTGGTTATTGATGTACATTTACATCCTAAGTCTGACATCATGCAGTTCTGCAGTGTATGCTTGTGCTAGATACCAAGTCAATCCAAAGGTTTCACATCTTCATGTTGTGAAAAAGGATTTTTAGGTACTTAAAAGGTCAACCTAAATTGGGCCTTTGGTATCCAAAAGATTCTCCTTTTGATTTGGTAGCATACACTGATAATGATTATGCTGGAGCAAGCTTAGATACGAAGTCTACAACAGGAGGTTGTCAATTTCTTGGATGTAGATTAATTATCATGGTTGTGCCAGAAACAGACAGTAGTTGCAAATTCCATAACAGAAGCAAAATATGTGGTTGCTTCAAGTTGTTGTGGATAAGTACTTTGGATTCAGAATTAACTACTTGATTATGGGTATAATTTTATGCATACCAAGATCTTTATTAACAATAACAGTACTATTTTCTTAATTAAAAATCATGTTTTTATTCAAAAACAAAGCATATAGAGATCAAACATCATTTTATTAGTGATTGCAATGAATAGAAATTGATCTAAATGGTTAAAATCCATACTAACAAGAATGTTGCATATTTGCTTACAAAATCTTTTGATGTAAGTAGATTTTAATATTTGATTACCAGTATTAGAATGCTAAATCTTTAAAGTCTTGAATCTCTTTATATTTTTGTAGAGTTTTGTATGAATTAGTACTATTAATCATGTCATTAAAAGTTTCTGCTATTAAGTATAATTAGTACTGCTAGGTATACTTTATACTGCTGAGTTACTACTATTAGTTATACTTAAAACTGCTAAGTATAATTAATATTGTGATCATTGTGGGAATTGCTATGGCTTGTGTTTTCTTGGTTTTTGGACTAATATTTTGCAGAAAAAGCAATGTAAAGTGTTTGCTTGTTAATTAAAAAAATGTTAGATTGATGATGGAAAAGCTGTTTGGAATGGAATTTGAGTTAATGCTGGTGACCCAAAGTTAATGATGCCAGGCATAACTTACTACTGTTGGGAGAAAGTTAATGTTGCTAGGCATAACTTACTACTGCTGGGAGAAAGTTAATGTTGATAGGCATAACTTATTACTGCTGGGTGAAAGTTAAGGCTATTAGGCATAACTTACTACTGTTGGGTGAAAGTTAATGTTGTTGAGGGTATTTTCCATAAATACTTTGATTAACGGTTTCATTTGATTCTTTAATCAATTTCAATCTTTCAAATACTCTCTAAACATAAACCCTAACTCAATTTCATCATCCATTATCAAAACCCAACACAAATGGTGAATCTAAAGTTTGCAAATACTCACAATATGGTCTCTTTTTTGTCTAAACCAACAGAAAGTGATGGGTTTGAACAAATTGTAGATTTCTTTAGTGCACACCCTATCAGATATGTATTAATGATCAATCCTACAATATATACTTCTTGCATTCAATAGTTCTGGTCTACTGCTAAGGTTAAAACTATCAATAAGGAAGCTTAGTTACATGCCTTGGTAGATGGCAAAAAGATAATCATCATTGAAGCATCCATTAGAAGAGATCTTCAACTAGCTAATGAAAATGGTATTGATTGTTTACCTAATTCTACCATTTTTAAACAACTGGCATTGATGGGGTATGAGAAAATTTCACAGAAACTAACATTTTATAAACCATTCTTTTCCCCCACAATGGAAATTTCTGATTCATATCATTTTACAATGTCTAACTCCTAAGACTACTACATGGAATGAATTTACTAGTACTATAGCATCTGCTATTATCTGCTTAGCTACAAACCAGAAGTTCAATTTTTTAAAGTTCATTTTTGATAGTATGGTTAAGAACTTAGATAATGTGTCAGGGAAGTTTTTAATGTATCCAAGGTTTGTACAAGTATTTCTGGATCAACAACTTGATGATATGTCAACTCATAAGAGACTTTACAATGCACCCTCTCACACTAAGAAGATTTTTGGGAATATGAGAAGGGTAGGAAAAGGCTTTTCTGGTAGAGTAAAACCTTTATTTTTAACAATGATGGTACAAAATCAACAAGAACTAGGTGAAGGTTCAGCAATGCCTACTGATCCCTAACACACACCCATCATTACTCAGCCATCAACATCTCAACCCCAAAAGACTCAAACACCTAGGGAGCCTATAAGAATGGACACTAAGATACCTCAGTCCAGTGGTCATACTGAACATTTAGTAGATAAGGCTGTCTATAAGGAGAGGGATGACAGTTTGGTAAGGGCTGCCACTACTGCTTCTAGCTTAAAAGCAGAGCAGGACAGTCATAACATAACTAAGACCCGATCCAAGGCAACACTAAATGAACCAAGTCCCCCAAGAACTAGTTCAGGTAGTGGCCCTAAGTGCCAAGAAACCATGCGGGATACTATTGCTCAAACTAGGTTTGAGAATGTATCTAACCTTTCCTATGATCCACTACTCACAAGAGGTAACACACTTCGAAGTGGTGAGGATAGTCTGAAACTTAAGGAATTGATGGAACTATGTACTAATTTACAAAACAGGGTTCTTGATTTGGAAAAGACAAAGACTACTAAAGATAATGAAATTGTTAAGTTGAAAATGAGGGTCAAGAAAGTTAAACAGAAAAAGAGGTCAATAACTTATCGGTTGAAGAGGTTACGCAAAGTTGTATGTCTAGAAGGGTAGTGTTCTCTAATGATGAAGAGAGTTTGGGTGAGGATGCATCCAAACAAGGGAGGAATGATGCTGAGATGTTTGATATGGATACTTTGACTAGTGATGAGGTGGTTGCAGAACAAGAAGTTGCTACTAAAGATGTGAATCTAACTGTTGATGAAGTTACATTGGCTCAAGCACTTGCTGCATTGAAAAGTGATAAACCCAAGTTAAAAGGGGATGTTATAGTAAATCTAAGTGTACCAGTTAGTACTGCCAGTACAAAAGTTAGTACGGGTAGTGCTACAACAATGGTTAGTACTACTACAACAACAACTACTACAATTCCAACCCTAAGGAAAGGAATTGTTATTATTGATCAGGGTACACCTACAATAACAAGATCTTCATAACAACCATCACAAGCAATAGTTCAGGATAAAGGTAAACCTAAAATGGTAGAACCTGAACTTGTGAAGAAATTGTTAAAGAAAGATCAACTCAAGCTTGATGAAGATCTTGCACTTAAATTACACGCAGAGATTGATGAAGAGGAAAGAATTGCCAGAGCTGAAGAAGAAAAGATTAATGAAGCCAATATTGCTTAGGATGACATTCAAGCAAAGATTGAGGCTCATTATTTATTAGCTGAAAGATTTCAAGCCAGATAACAACAAGAGTTTGCCATTGAAGAAAGGGCTACATTATTTCAACAACTCTTAGAGAAAAGAAGAAAACACTTGCAACTAAAAGAGCAGAATAGAAAAGGAACAAACCACCAATCCAAGCTCAACAATGAAAAATCATGTGTACTTACCTGAAGAATATGGAAGGAAAGAAGCTCCAAGACTTGAAGAACAAATATTTTGATTCTATTTAGAAGATGTTTGACAAAGCTTTAAAAAGGGTAAGCATGTTTGTGGATTTTAGAACTGAGTTGGTGGAAGGTAGTTCAAAGAGAGCATGAGAAGAGATAGAACAAGAAGTATCAAAGAAGCAGAAGGTGGATGAGGATAAAGACACAACAAAACTTCAAGGTCTAATGGAAGTCATTCCAGATAAAGAAGAAGTTGCAATTAATGATGTACCTTTAGCTACAAAGCCTCCAAGCATTGTTGACTGGAAGATTCATAAAAAGGGGAAAAAAGCTATTACCAGATAATCAGGGCTGATGAAAGTTCTAAGATGTACTTAGTCTTTAGTCAAATGCTTAAAACCTTTGACAAGAAAGATTTAGAAACTCTATGGAAATTGGTAGAAGCTAAGAATGGGTCAACAAGGCCAGAGGAGGGCTATGAGAGAGTGCTATAGGGTGATCTAAAGGTAATGTTTGAACCTCATGTGGAAGATTCAGTATGGAGGAATCAACAAGGAAACAATGTATTGATTTGGAAGTTGTTTGACTCTTGTGGAGTAAATTTTGTAAGACTGCAATCTATGCACATTTACATGCTGGTTGAAAAGAAATATCCCCTTACACCTGCAACAATTACAAATATGCTAAACAAAAAGCTTCAGGTTGATTATTTTAGTGAAATGGCATATCAACTTCTTAAACTTCTCACAAAACAGCTTAAGAATCAATAAAGTGTTTGGAAGCATCCTCTTGGTGATTATAAAGCTTTCAATGAAGAAACTTAATGATTTTAGAGATAAATATCAAGTTTAGGGGAGGATTGTTGGGATTAAAAGCTTCTTGATGTTGTTTGGAGTTACTGATTCTCTTATTTATGTTAATACTGCTCAGCTAAAAGTTAGTACTGCTCAAGAACTTCAAAGGAAAATATTTTAAGTGTTTAAGACTGATGGTGAAGTTATAACTGTCAGTACAAAGTTACTACTACCAGAGAAAGTTACCACTGCTAGAGGAAGTTACTACTGCTAGTGGACATTAAGACTGCTCAGAATAAAGACTGGAAAATATGCTAAGTAGTTACTACTGCTAGTACAAAAGTTACTACTGCTAGTGTAAAGTTACTACTGCTAAAGAGTTAATGCTGCTAGTGAAGAAGTTAGTACTGCTGAGTTAGTTAATACTGCTTATTTGATTTGTATAAGATATTTTGGTAAAAGATACGTATAACTTACTTGTTAAAAAGATTTTGATATACATAGGAAAGTATTGTATGCCGTTTAGGACTCCTTCGTGTATAAAAGGAGGTCCTAAGGCATAAAGTTTGATAGCTCAACTAATCTTTTGTTTTAATATCATTTTAGCTTCATGGTTTGTAACCTTAATACTATTGAGAGTATTCGTATTAATATATTGAAGCTTATTGTGTTTACTTGTATATTACTGTTTCAATTAGAATTCTTCATATTGATTAAAGATTAGATTTCGCATAATCTTTAATATATTCAACAAAGTTTCTACTAAAGTTAGGTTGGATTTATCTAATATAACTAAACATTAACAAGCTTAAGTAATTCAATCTATTAAAGTGGGCTCAACTGATACCATTGAAAAGTATGTCCCAGTTCAAAAGTCTGCCAGCAAAAAAGACATCTTCATAAAAGATATTGTTTTTCCTTGGGAATATTCATGTTTATTATGCTTCAATTTATAGATATTAAATAGGGTTTACATGCTATACAAAGAGTGGGCCATGGGCCGAATGGTACAGCTAGCGACATAATGTGAATAAGATGAGTACAAATTGTCTATTCCTATATATGGTATGTCTAATAGTGTACAGGTTATCTAATCAATATATGGTATGACTAATACACCTCCTTAGTTTGAGCGGGAGGACTATGAACACTCAAACTGGATCAAAAATCAACAAGCAAAGGGTAAGGAAGTCCCTTGGTGAATATGTCGGCCTATTGACATCTAGAGGGAACGTGCAGAACTCGTATATGGCCGGTAGCAACTTTTCTCAAAAAAGTGGATATCAATCTCTATGTGCTTCTTAAGTTGGTATTGCACTGGGTTGGCAGACATATAGACAGCACTAACATTGTCACAATACACTAGTGTAGCAATAAATAAAGGGGCCTGGAGTTCACGCAGTAGATTACGTATCTATGTAGTTTCAGCAACGACATTGGCGACCCCGCCGTATTCAGTCTCAGCACTGGAATGAGACTATATATCAATCTCTTATGTGCTATTTAAGTTGTTATTGCACGGGTTGGCAAGGCATATTGACTAGCACATTAACATGTTACAATGACTAGTGTAGCACTAAATAAAGGCGGCCTTGGTTCACGAGTAGATTACGGTAATCTATGTTAGGTTTCAAAGCAACGAGCATTGGCGACTCCGCGCATAGTATTCAGTGCTCCAGCACTGGAATGAGACAGAGTGTGTTGGCATTTGGAAGACCATGACAAGAGGTTATCACCAAGAAACATAATAGCCAAAGGTAGAATGACGAGTGGTAGGGCAACCAGCCCAATTAGCATCTATATAAGAGATAAGCTGTGATGTAGATGACTGATACAACTGTAGACCGAGATCTGTGGTGCCACGAATATAGCACAACACACGCTTAAGAGTAGCAAGGTGAGGCTCTCGGGAATCATGCATGTATAGGCATAACTGTTGAACAACATATGATAAATCTGGCCGTGTAAATATGAGATACTGAAAAGAACCTGCAAGACTATGATAAAGGGTTGGGTCAGTGACTGGGGGCCCTTCAGGTCTAAGCTTCTTCTCAATATCAACTGGAGTCTTGCACGGGTTTCATTTGAGCATGTTGGCCCTTTCAAGGATTTTTGTGGCGTACTTTGACTGTGATAAGAACATGCCTGTGGGAGTACGAGTAGCTAAAATGCCAAGGAAATAGTTGAGAGGTCCGAGGTCAGCCATGGAGAATTCGTTGTGCAATGAAGATATGATACGCTGTAACAGTCCTGTAGAAAAAGCAGTGAGAATGATATCGTTAACATATAGCAACAAATAAGCGGTGTCGGGCCCTTTATGAAAGATGAAGAGAGACGAGTCAGTTTTATTGTGATGGAAACCGGCTTGAATGGCATAGCTGGCAAATCGCTAAGACCAAGCTCGGGTGGCCTGCTTAAGGCCATAAAGCGACTTCTGAAGAAGGCAAACATAATTAGGATAAGCTGAATCACTAATTCCTGGTGGATGGTGCATGTAAATTGTCTCTGTAAGATGGCCGTGAAGAAATGCATTCTTTACGTCTAACTGATAAATAGGCAACTGTCAGGAAACCGCAAGGCTTAAGACAATCCGTATGGTAGCAAGTTTGACAACAAAGCTAAATTTCTCATCACAGTCGATGCCTTGTTGTTGACTACGACCATTTGCAACTAGTCGGGCTTTGTACCGACTTAAGGACCCGTCAGCATTGTATTTGTGTTTATATAACCACATGAAGCATATAATGTTAACATTTGGTGGGTGAGGAACAAGCACCCAAGTTTCATTGTCGATGAGAGCTTTATATTCATCACATATAGCCTGTTTCTAGTTAGGATCTCGTAGGGTATAAAAGGGAGACTTAGGGATGGAGGAGGAGGTGGTAACATGGAAGTTGTATTTAGGGTTAGCTTTCATAGTTCCAACTTTAGAAAGTGTGACCATAGGGTGTTTCGAGGTAGTGGTGGTGGTGGTGGTGGCGGCGGCGGGGTGTTTGGGGTTGAGGTGTTTGGTGGTAGCGTTGTGTTTAGTGGTGATGGTGTTGGCAACGGAGTTGGAGGTGTTGTTTGTGGTGTTGCTTGTGGGGTTGTTTGTAGTGTTTGTTGAGGAGAAGTATGTGTGGTAAGAAGGCGAAGTGCAATGGGGGAGGTATCAAGATTATCATCTAAGAATTGGTATGAGGGGGGTTGAGTTGGAGTCATGGAGCTGAAGGGAAAGACAGTTTCGTCAAATGTGACATGACAGGAAATGATGATTTTGTTGGTGTTCAGGTCAAGGCATCGATATCCATGATGATTGTAAGCAGGGCCGGATTTAAGCATGTGCAACATAGGCAACCACACAGGGCCTCCATGTTTTGGGGGCTTCCAATTTCTAAAATTTCAGTTTATGTATAAAACATTTTTAGTAGATTTAATAGTGTTGACATATGACAGGAGGATAAATAGAAATTTTCATTATAAAAAAAATAATAAGCTTGAGCATGCAGTTTATGAAGAACAATGGAGATTGTTGGGAATTATAGATTTGATGAGACAAAAGAACAAAAGAATGAAACAAGAAGGACTTAATCGACATTTTCTTTAAACATTCTACGAGTATTATTATTCAAAGTTACAATATAACCCTTGTCTTTATAGTTTATTATACTTTAACCCCTACCTTAATTTATTTCTTTATCCAAAGTCTTTTACGTGAGAGTTCATAATAATAAGTCAATTACATAATAACTTCACTGCAAGAACAATATTTCAGTTTGAGATATGTATTATGAAAAACTTGTATCTAAAATAAAATTTTAAAATAAATGCGGCATTATAAAAATGTTGTTATATTTTAAAAGTCAATAGTTATGTTAAAAAATGTGCTTGAACTATTATAAGATTAGTTCCTTTTAATTTGATCGATACCAATAACCAATATGTAGTACGATTATTGTTTGTTTATTATGTAAATATTTCGACTTTCACGGTTAAAGGACTTATTTTGAAATTACAGCAAAAGGCCTTTAAATTGCATGAGACGACCTTGATTGTAAGGGTGCCCGACCATGATGAAGTAGTATAAGATAAGCTGTGGAGTACGAGGGGGCAAGGTTTGTACGGTGGAAGGTGTGAAGGGTAACCAAAAGGAATCTAAACATGCGAATGGTAGGGTGAGGTAAGATGTTGGTTACTTAAATAATTTTTGTGTAAGGGATGTCATTGTTGATAGAGGTAGAGGGGGTGGAGGTCTATTATGTAAGTAAAGCTCGCGACAGTGAGTAGGGCTTCGACCCACTACTCAAGAGGAGGAAGACGGGGCTTGAAGAGGATTGGAGAACGTACTACGTTATTTGATGGTAGAATCATGCGTTTAGATTGCCCATTTCAGATTTGCCATTTTGTTGAGATGTACGTAGGCATGAGAAACGAAATTGAATGCCATTAGTGGCAAATAATTCATGGAGGGAGTTGTTGTCAAATTCTCCACCATGATCACATTGGAAGGCTTTGATTTCACGGTTGAATTGGGTTTTTACAAATGCACGAAAGTGTAGGAGTTTTGACTGTGCATCAGATTTTCTGTGAAGTGGGTAGACCCACAAAAAATGTGAATAGTGATCTAAGAAAAAGACATAGTATTTATATCCACTCATGCTAGAGACAGGAGATGTCTAAAGGTCTAAGTGAATAATGTCAAAGGGAGATGTGACAATAGAGGTAGATCATTGAAAGGGAAGTTTTGTTTGTTTCCCTAACTGGCAGGCATGACACAAGTGTTGAGTGTTTTGTTTATTATAAGATACAAGGCCACGTGACGACAGGGTTTGAATTACAGTGTCATCAGGGTGACCAAGGCGTTGATGCGAAAGGGAATGATTATTAGTAAGTATGACAAAGGCTGAGGCGGCAATGTGTAAGGGGTATAGATCACCCGTGTTGTCACAACGAAGAAGAGTTTGACGGGTTTGATAAACTCGTACAGTGAAACCATATGGATCAAAATAAATGGAGCATTATTATCAGTGGTGAATTTACGTACCAAACACAAGGTTTTTAATTATATTGGGTGTGACAAGAAAAATTTTAAGGTGGAGGGGACGATATGTATTAGGGATTTCTACATGACCAAAGTGGGTGACAGGTGAAGACGATCTATTTCCAACAATAACTGAATGAAATTTACGATTAAGGAAAGAGGTTTGATGGTTACCGGTGTGAGATGAAAGGTGAGAAGTTGCTCCAGTATCCATATAACATTGATGATCATGAAAATCCATAAAAATAATCCTCTTTTTTTATGAATAGTAACGCTCGGATGAACAGTGGCGCTCGGATGAACAGTAACGCTCTGATGAACAGTGACACGATGAATAGTGCTGGTGAATAGTGACGTGATGAAAAGTATTTTTTTTATTCGGTGAAAAGATTAATGATGTAGAGAAAGAATAGGGGAGGGAGACAATTTGGTTGAAAAGAATTAGGAGAAAATTGATTTGGCTCTGATTAGCATAAAAGATATTTTTTTGCCTTGTGAATATTCATGTTTATTATGCTTTAGTTTATAGATATTACATAGGGTTTACATGCTATGCAAAGAATGGGCCATGGGCCGAATGGTATAGCTAGCGACATAATGTGAATAAGATGAGTACAGGTTGTCTATTCCTATATATGGTATGTCTAATATTGTACAGGTTGTCTAATCAATATATGGTATGACTAATACTTCAAAAGTCCAGTTTCAGGAGTTGTGCTTGGACTAGCCAATGTGAAGACATGGGATGAAATTGTCCAAAAAATTAAAGAGAGGCCACTTGGGAATTCTACAGACAAAGGAAAGGGGAAAGAAAAGGTTTGAAGTTGATGTTGCTGGTTTAAAGACTGGTTTCTGTATTTGCTGATCTAGTTTGTTTAACCTACTGACAAAGAATTAAAACACTGTCTCCAACTCAAATTAACCTGGTATGACCCATTTTAACCCAACACTTATCTAAACAAATATTATCCAAAGCAAACAAGTCCACATGTTAGCCAATATCAATAGCATCGCTTACAACAAACACAATCATCTAATCAATTCACAAACACAATCCAAAATACATAACATCATACATAATACTAAAAACCATGATATATTCACATAATCAACATAAAGTTGAAAATTAAACATACTTCACTACTGATAACGTTAGATAGGATTCAACACTAACAAAATTTAAATCCAAACTACCACTTAAGCAACAAAAGCCAACACCATACATACAAACTAATAACCACCAACTACCATAACAACAAGCTACCTAAAAGAAACCAACACACACACCTTTAATAGTCTAGCTTCATGACATCCTTATCCCTTTTATGAAATATCTCATACATCCTGTGCACAAAGGTATCAAGCAATCCCAACAACGAAACATCATCCTTTTGATCCCTATTAAAATGCATCAGCCATCCAGAAGTAGCCCCCACCTTTTCTAGGTGCTCGATCACATGACGATGGCTTGCAATTTTCTCCTGCAACTCAGTATGAAAACTGATACCCATTGAATGCACCTCCACTTCTTCCTAAACCTCAGAGCGAAACCACACCCCCATATACTCATCAAGGGCAATACGATCAGTCGAAAGTCCTGCCATCACAAGATTATGATCTCTTAAAGTGGATTATTATCCAAAATAGATTAGGATCTCTGAGCGAGTGGTGGCATCTTTGAGAGAGGAACAAAGAAACAAGAATGATTGAGACACAGAGGTACTTGTGTGTAAAATGGCGGGAGGGAGTTATAAGCTCGTTTATGTTACACCGTTGGTCCTTAGGGTCTTAGGGTATGTGAACTGACGATTATACCCTCGACATGAAGAAAAGATAACAAAATTTTGGATAGAGTTACGGTCAAAGGACCGGTCTACTCAAAATGGACAACTACAGGGACGATCAGTGTAATTTTCAAACTTTTAGGACAAAACCTGTAATTTCGAGACAACCACAAGGAAGATTTATGTAGATAACTCTAATAATTAAGATATTAGTATTTTATAGAGACCATTCACTCCATAATTTACAACTAGCGTCTAGTGTAATTTTAAACTTTTAGGACAAAACTCTGTAAAATTTTGAGAACATAACCACACGGAAGATGTTTGTATGTAGAGACTCTAATTGTTACGATATTAGTATTTTATAGCCCCCCCCCAAATACTCCATAATTTACAACTAGCATCTCCAACTAAAATATTACACAAATAGCGGGGTTATTGATATCACAGACTCGGGTCTTGCCGGGTCTTAGCAAAATAGCCAGGTCTTAGGCCGCTGAGTTTCTGTTCGATTGTCTTGTATATGTCTATGTTCAAATACAATAAGACATCGACTATGATTCAACACACTCCTTACATTATCAATGTGGGACGACTATACTGTGTGTGTAATCTCTTACCCCATTTATTCACAGAATAGATATACCTTTCAAATTATATTCAAACATCTTTTATAACCTCAATATGTCGCACATTATAAAAACTCAATCATCTAATTTTTACCCTGTATTGAAGTACGTCATACTTTGTAACTACAAGTTTTTAAACATTGAAATGTACGGTTCAGAAGTGCTAGTCACTGATTGCCAAGCAAAGATGCCGACCACTATTCTAAGAATGTAAAACGCAAATCTAAGATAAAAATGTTCATTTCGTATAATGGTTGTGGTAAGTGTATGAATTATAAGAGAGATTTATATATGTTGGTTGTTGACTATTGCCGTGTATTTATTTTGCATGTTTCATTTTATCATGATACATTTTTATATTTTTATTTTTTTTATTAGTTTTCACAACCAAAACATGCTTTAGATTGCCAAATTAAACCAAGAGTTCCTATAAGTTCTCCAAGACTCCAACATCTATCAGATTTTTTTCAACTGATAGATGTTGAAATATCCGAAAACATAATACTATTCTCAACACATTTAACCCCCATACACTTATGGTATATAAGTAACCAACAACTTCCATCTTGAGCCTGTGTGGGATAGATTGTTAGGATAAAATGGTAAGAAAGAGACATTTCAAGAGTTCTTAAAATTTGGTGACAGAAATAATTGCTACATGGAACATCAAACTGAAGTTTAGAAGAAATTTAACTAATTTTATGTACATGAAGGTAACAGTTTGGATAAAATGTTTTATGTTGTTATAATTTTTTATGCATTGTATTAAAAGAACCTATGATTTTTCCTAAGCATTTACTTATCTGATATCTATATAAGTTTTGGGTCATAACTTATTCTTGCAATCATGATTCGGCCTTCCGGATTGACATATAATGGACCTACATAGTAAAACTTTTAGCCAGTGAAAATAAATAAGAACCGCTTTGGCGCAATCTATATTTTCATTATATATACTTTCAAGCAACACAAAATGATGGTAATTGGTAATACCGCTAAAGACATTTATGCAGCAAAAATAAAGTCAAGTTATAGTATGAATAACTAGTATATGTAATCTCGATGTATAAGAACATGAGATGTTGACTACTCAAAATTTCTTCCGGTTCTTGAAAATATGCACGATAGACTTCACTTTAACAAATGAGTAAATGACAGTTTTTGCATTCACATTGCAGACTTTATAGCAATAGAGCCAAGATGATTCAGATCGTTGGGGGGTTTTTGGACATGCGTTTTGAAAGGATCTTTTTAATTTTTTTAACAAATAGATTTATTGCAGCTAATTGGAAACTTATCTAAAACAGAATGTTTAATCATTAAAACAAGTTGCTAATGACTCACTTTATCTGAACATCAAAAATCAATAATAATGAGCCTGGCCAAAATAATCACATAATCATTATTGTTTAAAAAAAATCAACAGCAAGAAAAGGTACACGTTCTGCAAACTAATTGTTTTCCATTGGTCTAAGATCACCTTCGCGTTACCCTTTACACCCACCATATGGAAGTGTTACATATACTAGTGTAGATGTGAAAAAATGGTGGGTCATATAAGTTGAGTAAGGGATGGAAACGAGTTCGTTTGAATGGGTTAGTTTTGGTACGGGTCAAAACAGGCCAGTTTTGGTATGGGTCAATCCAGTATTTTTCTTCTCAGTACCAATCCACATTCGGTTTACTATACTAAGACCATGTTAGATACTTTTGGTGTATGGAAAGGACATTTAAAAATATGCACTCTCAGAGAGGCGAGGGCATCACTGACGTGAAAGATGGTAAACCTTAGATACTTTCACTATGAACACAGAGAAATGAAATTAACTACTTTCTATGTTGATCTTGCTCTAAAGGATTACTGTCCACATGCATAATAAATGAATGAAACATCAATATAAATCATGCTTGAGTCTTTGGAAAGCCAACCTGCTTATTCAGTTTTATTGCACTTTGAGGACCATTCCATTCTCGGGCTCGCCTCATTACAATATTCATTGGCATCCTGAAATCGAGTTTTCGTAGAATATGTAAGACATTCTTAAGATATAAAAATTGGGCAAACGGGTAAAATATGTAAAATATTTTTGTTACATAGTAACATATATATAGTTTTTAGAATGTATGGTACCTGCCCAATCACATCTTCACTTATACTTTAAACTTCCACATTTCTTTAGTCTACATTCATACTACTTTCTGACTAGACGTTTTAGGACAGATAGTGATTTACATTGCATGAGCAACACCTACATTATAATGTTACTCAAAAAGTGTAGATTGGTGGGGACACTCTAACACAGACACGACACCTGCATTCTCAACGATTTGGTGCCGATAGAGTAGGTAGTAATGAGAGAAGTAAGTAGAGTAAGTTTAGTTGTAGTGAAAAGTAGAAGTAGTTACCGAGAAGTTGTTAGAAGAGGTACCGAGTTAGTAAGGTAGTTCTAAGAAGTTTAGAGAGAGTAAAGGTAGTAGAGTGATAGTAGATAGAGATAGTAAGTAAGTAAGAAAAGAGTACCGAAGTACAGTACCGATTTCACTTTTTAGCAAGATGAGTACTAGCAGCAGCAAAAAAAGCAAGCGCCTAACAAGCATAGCTCTCAGCCACGAGCCTCTAAACCTACTATAAAAGTGGGATGGTCCTTATAATTGGGGCGAAAAAAAAAAAAGTTCCGCAGATATACTTGGGGACCGGCCTTCTCCATATTAATGGAGGGAGCTCTGATCGCCGCCCGCTCAGTTACGCGACCCCGGCGCTCCAGCCGGCTCTGAAGTATCTCCAACCAGCTCGTGTTGGAGCTTCTCAGTTGTCTTGTTGTCTTTTATTGTGGGGATGGGAAATTGAATGGGGGGGAATTGTTTTTCTTGAGTTTGTTTTGTTGGTTTTCTTTTTAAGACGAATGGGATATTAACCATTTTGACTTAATATTTTGTTGTCTTATTGGGATGAGGGGCGGGTGATTTTAGATGAATATTAGAGGGTTCCCGAATTCGGTTTTTTGTTAGAAAAAAATATATCGATTTTATCTTGTATGTGACATTTGGTGGGGAATATGTAAAAATGTAAAGACCCCAACCTAAAACTTGGTTTTTAGTTTAAAGACCATGAATTATAACTTTGTTTGTTATATCTTCGTATAGTGATTTACGTGGCTTGTAAATTGAGCGATGATATAGTAAAGGTTTGGATTGGGTGGGGGGGGTGGATCGTCGTTTTGTTGTTAGGGGAGGAGGGGGTTGGGGTAGGTCGGGGGTTGGGGGGGTTTAGGGGTTTTATTGGGGTTCAGGGTGGATTTTATCAAAAACGTAAAGAGAGAAAGGTTCACAAGGTCAAACACTGTCTTGTGAATATGTAAATTTTAAAGACAAAAACTTATTTTTATGACCATCATAATACTTGTTTGTACATATCTTAAGTGATTTACATCAAAATAGAAGTTTACGACTAATAACTTGTATACGTTTATTTTTAATGTAAAAAGTTTTTACATTTTGTCATTATCAAAACGTAGAGAGGTCAAAAATATAAATAACATAAATAACATTTTATACATTATTTGTTTTAACAAAATTTATTTAAACTATTTTTACATTTATTTACAATGGTGTGTATAAACTTTTATAAGAATGTCTAGTTCTTGTAAAATGTAAAGTGTATAAAAACATTTCTTTAATCATCACTTAAACTAGTTTAATAATCATTATTCATGCTTTAATTGATGTTGTGTCGAAATGGAATTTTATGACTAATAACTTGTTTACGAAAATTTTTACATAAGACGTTTTTACATTTTGTTATTATCAAAACGTTGAGAAACCGCAAAATATAAATAACGTTTTTAGACATTAATTGTATTAACAACATCGGCTCACTAGTAATTGAGCTGGAATGTAAATGATGTCAAGATATTTAGGACTGAATAAGGGGAAAAGTGACTTTGCTCGAGTATTTAGGATTAAGGAAAAGGTCTACAAGATGCAGACGGGGTGCTATTAAAGTCAAGTCAAGTTTGGTCATGAAAAAACAGACAACTTTAAGAAGAGTTGAACATATGATTAGTTGATTGAAGTAAGGTTGGAATTTTGAAAATCCTAGAAACGTGTGAAAAGATACATCGTAGCTCGCAAGTATCCTTAGGGGAAGATTGTTAGCTTAGAAAAAGTGTAAATCATAATTTAGTCTTATCTGTAAACATTGTACTAGTTAAGCGTTTGAATGTAGGTTGAGTGTTTAATGTCTTACACAAGGTTTTCAAGAAGATCAGGATCCTACTTAGGATCGTTTTGTCAATGCAAGATTGAGATTTCAAGATCGAATCGGGAGCTTAAGATCCTACTATAATGTCATTTCTTACTAGTCTTTATAATATTATAAAAATCTACAAAAAAAGTCCAAGATATCCAATCCCGTCTTCCATGAGGTAATAGAGGAGGTGAGATATAGACAACCTTACCTCTACCCGAAGGTAGAGAGGTTGCTTTTAAAGGACCTCTAACTTTGTAGGGGGTGAGGATCGAACCTTCAATCTCTGTCTCTAGAGGGAAGGGGTTTTCTTACTAATCAACCATAGTCTTTTATTTATATCATAAACACAAAATTATATGAATATTTTACAGTAATGTTTTCTTAAATTATGATTACAAAATGTTTAAAAAGATTAACATGTTTTTTGAAATTCTACAAAATATAACCCATAAATTTGTACTTTTTTAGTTTGTGGTTCGCGAAAAGTAATATCAGGTAGGGGTAGATCTTAAGATCTTATAGTGAAGATCAGGATCTTATATGAACTTAAGTTTGCAAAGATCATATGCATAATCCAAATCATTTTTTCCTTTGTAAAATCGTAATATCAAGATCGAGATTAGAACAACTATGGTTTTACTTTTACACCACTCGCATAATCTCTACTACTTATAAAGCATTTATGACATTCTAATTTTAGAAGTCTTAAAATTTTTAAGAGACCAAAACATTTCTTGTTTAGGAAGGATTTCAAAACTTGATGAATACTTGTAACCGCAAAAGTTGTAATCGTCGTATTAATGATCAAATAAGTGATTTAATAAGAAATAAATGTGTAACCATCATATCAAATTTTGTAACATATAAAACTTAAAAAGTTAGAGTAAACTGCAAAAATCATCCCTGTGGTTTGTAGTTTGTGGAACTAATCATCTCTAGCTGATACTATTGTGCTAATAGTATCAGCTAGGGATGATTAGTGCCACAAACTACAAACCATAAGGATGATTTTTGTAATTTACTCGAAAAGTTATTAATATACATTAAAATGTCAGTTATGAAATCTTAATATAAAAAGAACTCATTGTTCATGAAAGATTTCAAAAGCTACAACACAAACTAATCATACTTCACACACACAATAGTTTCAGCCATCTAAGGTTCTTCTGGCCCTTGAACCTCGCCTAGCCCTTCGTCGGAAGATTTAATTATACCGGAATCCGTCGCCGCGATACGCGGGTACCTTTTTTTAACTTATTTTCAAAAATGCTACTTATTTGTTCCTTTCTTATGTTTATTTGTAAGGTTGTTTTAGAAAAACGTTTAACCAAATAACTTTTGCTCGTCGTAAAATATAGTCAGAGGGTACCCGTCGCCGTATTGCGCGGATACCCTGCTTAGGTTGAAATTAAAAGTGAACGCGCGCGCACGAATTGTTTCATTCATGCTACATTGCCCATGTTAGAGAATGGATTTTGTGTTCATCTAATCATTGTTATAATCATTTATCATTTATGTGCACAACTTATCAAATGGCATATTGGTAAAAGCATGTGCATCACTTATCAACCGTCCTATCGGTAAAACTTAAAAGTAGTAGATAAACAAGTAGTTATTAGGCTGTACGTTGTGCATGCATGGCTTGACATAATTAGTAGTACTATCTCCTACATTGTTTCAAGCCCATCACCTTTTAATACCACCCCCATCACCTCCACTCCACCACTGTAAAAATTAAGAGTTTTGATATAGAGTCATCAGTCATGTTATATGTACCGTGCATTAACACTAATTCATTATACACTATGTAACATATAATTATGGGTGCATGCTCTATCAACTGGCCTATTGGTAAAAGCATGGCTGCTTGACATAGTGTGTACTATGTTGCTAACTTGATTTAGGTGTAGTTGTCAATGGAATCGGATCGAGTGGATTTGTATTTAACATCACATATGAAGCTGCAAACACACAGCTTTTAATTTTACAAAAAAAGGCGAGTCATCATGCTTCTTTATTTCGTTGTGTGTCTGTTTACATTCTCCTTTACAACCACCTAGGGAAGATTTGAAGGTGCAAAAACTGTCAAACCTATTGTGGTCATATAAAAGTTCCATACTGTTGGAATATGATGGTCGGTTCCGCGAGTTATACGTTAGAAATACGTGAGCCTATTGGGGGCACACACGTTAATACACGAAGAGTATGTTTACTTCACGAAATATATTTAAATAGTCGTTAAATTAGTTACGTGTTTAATTAATTTAATGTACATTCTAAATGTAGAACCAAGGGACTAAACTGGACAAAACCCGAACCTTGTGGATCCCCTTGTTTGGCCGAAACCCACAAAGGGACTAGAAGGGGTGTTTGTTCGGTTGGGAGAAGAGAAAAAGATTTGTTTTAATTATGGGAATTATACTAATATTTTCCTCCAAGATTTACGGTTATTGGGGTGCCTATATAAACACACCCCATATCCCTCATTCTTTATTCAATCCTCTTCCAAAACACCAAAGAAATTTGGTTCTCTCTCCATTCCCTAAACCCTAAATCGACCGAACCCGTTAAAGGGATTTTTCGGCTAAACCACTACACAAACCGCCTCCCTAAATCGCTTAGGGTTTCGGCGATTTAACCTAAATCGCGAGCTTAAACCGCGGTCTTCAGGTTTTTCTCGTTCGCTAGATTTCTTCGTTTAAGTAATTCAAGGTACGCGTGTTGGAGATTCCTCAAGGTGACGAATTAGGGTTCAAACCTAGTTAAAGGTTTGTTAGTTTGGTTCGACTTCAAAAAGAAACGCACGGCGTGCGTTTTGTTTTGGTATTACACTTAGTGTTTGTTCGTGAAGATTAGACTAGCAATCTAGCATACTTGGTTGACGTGATTGTGTGAGCAACCGTAGAGGCGTTTGTTTTAGACGTTTATTTTATTCAAGAATAATCGTAAAAGTTACGCTTTCCTTATTTAATATGTGTTAACCTACTTGCCATAACTAGATCCATCCGTTGCGCACTCGTAGGTTAGCTAGTATATTAAATCCCAACACATACCCCTTTGGTGTTGGACAAGACACAGGTTGTGCTCTAGACGACTTGTTCTACCTGACTTGTAATACATCCGATAAACACCCAAAATTGTTCCTTCAATCAACCACTAATGAAATATACAATATTTCTGATTTAGGGCTGTGTATTTTCACATCTATTAGTTACAGCAAAGATGTTACAACAAAGATGGTGATGCAAATGGCACAGAAGATATGCGGACTGACTTAGGCATATTCAAACTTTCTGAATAGAATAAGTTGACACTTATTGGGTGTGATGATTATGCTTTGATCACAGGGACATCAGGATTGAAATCTTTGAGCGAGTGCATTGGATTATGCACAAAACTATCATATGTACGTGACGGGCAGTGTACAGGAATTGGATGTTGCCAGACATCGATAATGAAGGGTCATCGTTGACAATGGGTACAATAAAACAATTTAGCCACACACTATTTTAACCTTCAACAACCGTAGCTACGAGTTTATTGGCGAGGAAGGGTCAGTTTCAGGGTTCACGGGTTTAAAGATTATATTTTTTTCCAATACACAGTAAATAATGTTGTTTCTTTAACAATGACTGTTTCTTTCGTGGATATGGGGGACATGTGCTGATTAATGGAGCAGCTAAGGAGATTGGAATAGCTGTTGTTTTAGCAGTCACCAAAGCAGGGGGCAACAAGCTAATATAATAACCACTAATCCTTTTGTCAAGTAATAATAACCTGAACATTCTCTTTCTACTGATAAAATTTGGATAGTGCTTGGATGTGTGTTTTGAAATTGAAAATGTGACTTGAGT
This sequence comes from Tanacetum coccineum, assembly GCA_026074375.1. Classification (NCBI taxonomy): domain Eukaryota; kingdom Viridiplantae; phylum Streptophyta; class Magnoliopsida; order Asterales; family Asteraceae; genus Tanacetum; species Tanacetum coccineum. The sequence goes on along the minus strand of BQNB010022777.1, from coordinate 5,235 downwards.
AGTGTTTGGAGATAGTTTTTCAATGTCTTTCTGCCATTTAAAGTTGTAACAATAAGTCGTATGTCTTTCTGCCATTTAAAGTTGTAACAATAAGTCGTTTGAATGTTTGACAATTCTAATATCTGTATATATAGGAGACAATTATTAGCATGGCTCTAGTGGGAGCAATGATAGGGTCTGCTGCTGGTGGGTGGATAAATGATGCATACAGGCCTAAAAGAGCCACTCTTCTTTCGGATGTAGTTTTTACAATTGGTTCCTTAGTCATGGCTGGTGCACCAGACCCATATGTACTTATACTTGGTCGGCTATTAGTTGGGTTGTGTGTTGGTGTGGCATCTGTTACTGCACCAATGTACATTGAGAAGCAGCACCATCTGAAATACATGAGGGCAATTGATGTAAGGCTAGCAACCATAAAATAGGACTTGGCTACGGCATGTGCTCGTATGGAGGCTGCACGGTTTAACCATGAGATAGTAGCAGACCTTCAATAGTTTGCAGAAAGGTTTGGCGCAACCCGCTTAAAGTAAGAATTCTTCACATCCAATTACTTTTGTGTTTTGATATTCTTGGGAGGTTTTGACCATCCTGCGGAGAGGACTAATATTGCAATTTTTTAAGCAACTCAAATCTTATTATAATAGTATCTGTTACTTAAGTTTTATTTTGTAGTCCTCTTTCTTAATAAAACAATATACACTTTATGTAGTCCTCTACATGTATTAACTTAAGTTATTATAGTGAATAACAGGGAATTTGGTTTAAAAGGAGATGATGATCTTTTGTACAAGGAGTGGACGTCTAGGAGGCCATTGAAGGAAAGAAAAAAGGCAATTAAAGAACGAGAAAAGGGTTCTTTGCAGTTGATTTCATATAAGGAAGATCCAGAGATGATATATTATGGGTTGCAATCTGGGGTTGTTGGACTGAGTAAGAGCGAATTGGTTCAAACTGTTTCAAGTCATGATAATTCATGATATGGTTATGATAAGTTATGGTTTTCCTTTTGTTGTTCTCTTTTTTGCTGAGTTTGTTTGTTGGCTTTAGCTAAAGTTTTAACACAATATTTGTGGATGCAGAATGCACACATGATGGTTCAATAAAACATATCCAGAAGTTTGAAAACTGGGGATGGACAACTTTAGAGCGACGTGTTTTGGATGCTGAGAGAACCAATGATTTGACTGTTCTTCAGGTAGGATTGATATCTGAGTATGGGTGGGTGGGTCTGATAATGGGTCAAAACAATATCTGGAAGAAGCTTGCCGATTTACTAGTGGCCAAAGTGGGTTGGATTAACCAGCAATCTCTTTTTATCCACTTTTACTTTGATTATCATGAATAATTATCTGTTGATTATGATATCAAAAACAATATTTTAACTGTAGTAAATCATAATCCTACTCGTTACTAATATTGATTCTCTTTTGGCTTGCAGAGTTGCTGGAAATAGATGGTTCCAAATGTTGGCCCTGCAAACCTCATATTCGGAAAGTAAAATGGGTTTTGAATGGACATGTTGTTGCTCAATTGAATCTGTGTTTGATAGTTTATTGGCGTTGTGTTTGTTGAAGCCACTTGGTTTCGGATAGTAGAATGTTGTTATTTGTTGCAGCCATTTGTATTAATATTTATTGTATTTGTTTACGAGTGAAAGGATTAGATATGCATTCTGATAAAAATGGGATTTTTTTTTGTTAGAAAATTCTCTTACAAAGAACGGCTCTTATGTATTAACCGCTCTTATTATGATGTTAAAAAGATCGGTTATAAACCGATCTATTTGTGTTCCTTTTAAATAGATCACCCTTGTATAGAGTGGTTCATAACCGATCTATAAGAGGTGTTTCAACCGTTCTATTTAAGCTTTTTTGTAGTAGGGTAAGACCATATTCAAATTGCAGTGAGGCTACCGAGTGCGAAGAATACAGCCACTCTAATGATGTAAATAGTGGTGGGTATCAGTGTACATCTAAACATGATGATTGAAATAGTAGTTGTCAATCTGGTTCTTGTGTATGTGTAAGATCACACGAGAACGAAAATATGTATGGCACTATATATCTAGTTGAAATAAGATACTCCAACTTGTTATGAACATTCAACTGTGAGTAAAATATGCTCATTTCGTATTTGGTTATGATATGTGTATCTAATGGGATTTAGATGTTACGAGTATTTATTTTGCACATTGCATTTTAACCAAAAGAATTCAAGATTAAACATGTTTTAGAGTACCAAATTAAAAGAAAAGAAAAACCTAAGAATTCATACGATTTTTCCAATATCTTACCCCATACGTCATATTTTTTCAACCTCGACACATGCTTCAATATTGAAAACATAATACTACTCTCATCATGTTTTACCCACATACACTATGGTATGTAAATAACTAATAACTTCTATCTTGAGCCTATGTGGGATAAAGTATTAGTATAAGAACGTAAAAAAATGTCACATAAAAATGGTAAGAACCAGATAATGCTAGAGTTATTAATACACTACTACACAACTGGTCTTTACCGACTGCCACTTCTGCCTGAAATCCGTCAGTAAAGGTAGTTTCCGACGAATTTGTGATGAGAAAAGTGTGTCGCTGTATCCTGGTCGCTAATTGACATCCCTTGGAATTCTGTCACAAATAGCGACAGAAACATTTGTCGGAAACTCCGTCGGTAAAAATTTCTCTCGGAAGTCTGTCAGTATGATTTCTGTCGGAAAGCCGTAAGTAAAAATTTCCTTAGAAATCAGTCGGGGAACATACAGTAAAGGGTCACAATTCTGTCGCTATTAGTTGTCAGAATATCATAAAAAGAGGCTAATAACTGGACATAATAAAGCTAAAATTTATGTAACTCTAATAAAACTCAAATAACCGGACATAAAAGCCAAATAATAAGACATAAAAGCCAAATAACTAGATATAATAAAGCTCAAATTGATAATTCATAATGAAACATTAGTTTCATGGCAGGTTTAGAACAAGAGATCCAGATAACATAAACTCTAAAGAAAGCCCAGTATGAAAAGCCAAAATAATGAAATAAAACGGCCAAACTCGGTCCATAATCCTAAATTAAATCCGGGTCAAAGCCTGTCCAGTTTTTGTTGACTGTTCCATCCAATAGTTTTTTTGAAATTGCGCCATTTGCGTGTTATCCAACTATTAAGGGGGACGTGGATCGTTAAATTTTCTTAACATCAAGTTAATATCATTCATCTTTCGTTGCCATTCCCTCTCTCGAGCCTCTTCACGAGCATTCGCCTCCAATTGTCGTTGCATATGTTCCTGCACTTGGTGTTTCCACTTGTCGTTGTACCTGCAATTGCACTAATACCATAAATAGCGGGATTCAGATTGAGTAAACAAGTGAAAGGCTCAAGTTGGGTAAGGTTGATTTAATTTTTGGTTAATTTACAATTTTTTTTCGGAAATACAAATATTTTGCAGTGATTAAGAGAAATACACTTACGCACTAAGATAAAACCTGTTTTAACCCAGGCCTGGACACAAACTAAACTATTCATAAAATAATTTGAAACTGCCATCACTATAAATACTTACATTCTATCATAACTTGGAAAACAAGGAGCAGGAGGACCGACAAACTAACTTGGAAAACAAGGAGCAGGAGGACCGACAAACAGATATTCATTACTCAACTCAAGTCATCAGGATATTCATTACTCGATTCAAGTATCAGGATATTCATTACTCGATTCAAGTCATCAGTAGCCTTGAACCAACAAAAGTGACACATAAAATAAGCCAAAAATATACAGGTCTATGATTATTGGCATGCACCATCACCACGGGGCCTCAAGTTCATTAATTCTCAGATTTTATACATACGGAAGAGCACAAGATACCTTCAAGTGTCGATATATGATGGTTCACTACTCCAACACAACTTACTAATTTCTAGCAACAAGTATACTCATATTGTCTACATAAGTTTACCTATAAAATTCACATAAGAAATAGCCACAAAGTGCCAGGAAAGGTTACAAAACATTATCCGCTTGGTATTATATAAACTTTAACTTATTTAAACTAAGCAACTGATTAGCCTATGCTTGTTCAAAATAGCCAATGTTAGTTAAAAATAGCTTAATTTCGCTTATTTTCTAAACTAAACTAACAATCAACATTATCTACAAGTGAATTACCAAAACATTACGAATTACAACTAGTAAGACAACCAATTTCAGCTCTAACACAAGTGATTCTGTTCTCTAATTAGGTAAAAGTAATTTTTACACATATTCTAAAAAAATCAAAATCAGTCAAACACTCAATGATCTATTTTAGTGTGAACGAAACTGATTAGAGCAAAATAATCACAACAAAACACTCATGTCAGCCAAACACTCTGAAATAACTACTTATCACAGCAAAACACTCATGTCAGCCAAACACACAAAAAAAACACTCATGTTAGCCAAACACTCTGAAACAACTACTTATCACAGCAAACACTCACAGCAAATTATGGCAAAATAATACATTCAAATTAGGGCAAAATATCACAAATAAACAATAAGTTATTATAAAAGAAACAAACACAACTGAAAAAGAAGAATTAAATCGGAAGGACGGTGGAAATGTGGTGATAAGCACCACTAGGATCAATTAAGATCGAAAATGGATTCCAAACTAACTAGGACAATCAAGATTAAAGAAATGAGAGTCGAAAGCTTAGTTGGATTGATCAATGGCAAATGGTTGTTACAAGTTTGTTACAACAGTTACAATGAGAGTAAGAGAGAAAACAACAAATTTTACACACACAAAAAGAGAAACTATCAGCTATTTATAGATGAGGAAAGTAAGAAAAAGGCGGGAAAAGTCATTAGGTTCAAATGAGGAGAAGAACCCACGTGCACCTCACGTGTAAATTGAATCCACATGTGCACCTCACGTGCCATCATTTGAACACCAATTCAGCTTCTTATCAATCCACCCTTCTTGAAAACATTCTTGTCCTTAAGAATGTGATAAGAAATTTGGAAACTTATCACATAATTCTGCTAATGGTTCCCAAGTAGCATCTTCACTGGTGCTATTTGCCCACTGAATCAGACCATGGACTTCCACAGCATTCCTCTTTTTAACCATCTTCCTGTCTAAAATGGCAATAGGTTCCATAGCTAGCAATCCATCCTTATCACAACTAGGTAATGAAGAAACTTGTGAAACTGGAGGAGTCCCTTTACATACTTTTAGTT
>BQNB010022776.1:0-62607 GCA_026074375.1 Tanacetum coccineum | reverse complement strand
GCATTACCATCACCCCCACTACCACCACTACCACCATCTCTATACATACCACCACCTGTTGACCGTAGGGATGATATTCCTGAGTCCGAGCAGCCACCTCGCAAGAGGTTGTGTTTGTCCACTCTAGGCTCTAGGTATGAGGTCGGGAAGAGTTCTACTGCTAGACTTGCTAGAGGTCGGGGGATAGATTATGGGTTTGTCAGCACCGTAGATACTGAAGTGAGACGGCAGGGGATTAATGAGGTTGGGTATGGTATTAGGGATACTTGGGTAGATCCGGCAGAGGCAGTTCCTGAGATAGCACTTACGACCTTAGGAGAGGTCAATACTAGAGTTACAGAGCTTGCTGAGCACCATGAACATGATACACAGGACTTGTATGCTTTACTAGAGGATGCTCAGGATGGTAGGACTCGCATATCGCAGCGGGTCGCCATGGACTCGCAGCGGACCGACTTACTTATAGGGGATAGGATGACTCTCCAGGAGACAGTATGAATGGTGGAGGAGGAGGCCTATGCTTCCCAAGAGGCTTGGGCTCACTCGATAGGATTGAGTCAGGCGGTTCATCATGAGCTTCAGACCCACCGTGATCATATGTATGCACACGAGATCTATCCAGGCACATCAAGCACAGCTACAGCTGCAAAGTACTCTCATTCAGACACAGCATCAGGTACACAAGACTCGCTCTCAGATGCATCAGACTAAGATGGCAGATCTTCGAGATACTGACCAGAGACATAAGGCACAGATGGTAGAGATTCTTCGAGTAATGAGAGACATAAGACGAGAGATGGGTGACATGCAGGCCGAGTTGTTAGCACTGCGAGGGCAGCAGAGAGCTAGACAGCCAGGACCAGATGCTAGGATTCCAGATCACCAGGATGCTTCTGGGGATGCTGACAGTCTCATCTAGTGATTTATGTTATTTTGTCTTGCTAGGTCGTTGTACAGGCATGTTAAGTATTAGGGGGTTTCCCCGCTAGCATAGCCTTAGATCTTTTGTATTGTATTTTGTGTACCAAAAACTATTTCATGTAAAATCTTCCAAGTTATGAATGAAATAGATGTGTTATGTTGTACTATATACCTCTCTTGTGTTGTTATCTCATTTGTAAATTATTATATATCTTGTCATAATTATGATCTCACGTTTTGTCTTTTGTGAGTTAGACAAATAATGGCACCTATGACAAGACGAGGACCAAATACCCCTTCTAAAAACACCAACCCAAACAACATGACTCCAGAATCCGTTCAAGCTATGATTGATCAAGCTCTTCAGCGAAACTCCACCAATGGATTTATACATAAAACATATCTGAAAAACAGTTCCTTATTTTCTATGTTATTATGTATTATCTATATCAATAAATAAGAAACTAAAACAGATATAATAACATACTTGTTCCATTGAATACATCTTTGTATCAACTTTTTGTAATTACTATGAAGTCAATTAAAATAAGATAGATTTAAATATTAAAACAATAACACGAATAACATGTGATTTTAAACAAATCACATGTGATTTTGAACAAATCATAAAACCAAACACACAAACTGCATACACACAAACTGCATACACTTATTCTCAGCCGACGTCTTATCAGTCACATCCTTTAGCTTATCAACATGTGATTCGTGTGTAAATCACATGTGATTCTTGTGTAAATCACATGTGATTCGTGTAAATCACATGTGATTCGTGTAAATCACATGTGATTCGTGTAAATCACATGTGATTCGTGTAAATCACATGTGATTCGTGTAAATCACATGTGATTTATACATAAAATAAATTTGAAAAAATAGTTCCTTATTTTCTATGTTGTTATATGGTATTATGTGTTGTATTTGCAGATCCTGAAAAATTTGTATGTAAAAATCCATCACGGGCTCGAGACAAATGTGGTGTGAAAGGAAGATGATGAAAAAATAAAGAAAAATCACTTAAAGTTAAAGTGGAGCCTCATATACAAGGAATTCATATACCAGCTGAGGGGACATACATTGATGTAGAAAAAAGTAAATCACACGTGATTATGTTTTGTTGTGTTTTGTTTTGAGAAAATATAAACCAAGTATGATTTTTTCTTTGTTGTTGTAAACTGAATCACTTGTGATTCAGTTTTGATCTAAAAATGACAAAGGTATACTATTATGTTTGTTACATAAAGTATGAACTATTAATTTGTTGTGAGATTCTTCTATCAGAAACTCATATGTTTCTTGTGTGAATCACATGTGATCCGCGTGTAAATCACATGCAATCCATGTACATGGTAAATAAAACTCAGTATGAATCACATGTGATTTGTACAACATTTGATAATTAACAAAAACATAATTAAAAAAACATACATAGACATGTTTAACTTTTGATAATTGACAAAATCACATGTGATTTGGGGTAAATCACATGTGATTTATGGTTAATCACATGTGATTTGCATATTAACCTGGATAAAAATACAACATACAAAGCAATGAAGAAGGCTTATGACTTGAACTTCTCTTTTTTCAATTATGATTTTTTTTAAAACCAAAGCACCTAAGATCTGCACATTCATATCAAGCAAGTCTGATAATAGTTTTGCCATGACGGACATGCTCGTCAAAATATAAAGTTGTGGGTGGTGCAAATCCATTAGTCTCTTTCAGAATCTCATGGCAGTTTACCACTTTTAGAATCCATTAACCAACCTCACCCATCTGCCTAAACACCTCAAACGCGTGATCAAACTTCCCCGCCTTACAATAACACTACAAACCGACGCCAACGTAAACTTATCACACTCCCACCCATTCTCCCTCATCTCTCATCCTCACAGCCATCAAATCCACCAACTCAACTTTCGAAATCACCTCCAATAAAGCATATTCTACTCCAACAACTTTCGAAATCCCATTCTCCCTTATCACACTCCAACAACTTTTGAAATCCACCAACCCAACTTTCAAAATCACCTCCCTCATCTCTCATCTTCAGTGTTGCTACATTTTTGTTGTGCATTTAGAATCACTGGTGTAAGTTTAGGGTGTCAAAATTAAGTTTCAGGTTATAATTTTTCGTTGAGACATTATATCAAACAGTTGGTGGGTGTGTGCGACCGATGATGATTTGATGGTGATGTGAGGTTGATGCATACCAGATCGATGTTGTATTCACATGGCGGAGGTGCTCGACTACGGCGAAGAGTGGCGGATCGTGACTGTTAACCACAGTGGTGTTGCGGCGGTGCGGTTTGATTGGGGTTTTATTTGAAGTGTGTGTGTTTGTAACAGGAGGGGTGGGTGCGATCGATGGTGGTAAATGACAACGATGGGGTACGATGGCGGGCGGTGGGGTGTTTTTGACGAGGTTTGTTTGGTTTCTGGCGATGGGTTGTTATGTTTCCGGTAGAGAGGGTGGGTACATGATGTGTGTGTGTGTGTTTTACGGTGAGATGAAAGGGGGGAACAATTTTGTGTGAGTTGAGGAGTTTTATTATAAAATTACGTAACTGCCCCTCAAAGATAAATTAAGACCGTAAGATTGATCTGAAAATGAAAGGTTGAGATGGAGAGGTTTTATCTTTTTTTGGTACATGTTCCTTGTGGAACTTTTGTCAAATATTGAAATGAGCAATACCTTAGCAATTGTTTTTCACTGCTTTTTTTGTTTCAAATAAGTTGTGTTTATGTGTTTTTTTCATTTAAGAAAAAGATACAAAATTTAATAAAGTAATGTATTTAGGGTTGTGAACAAAGCTTTAATCAAACAATTAGAGTTTGGGTTTGGGTTTGACTCGATCGAGTCAAGCTTTCATTAAGTTCAAGCTCGAGCCCAATAAACTAGCTCTAAACACATACCAAACCAAACTCGAGCTATTCAAGACTTCATGTATATAAATATTTTGATCATGCATATTATATTTTTATAAACAACACAAATGGTAATGTGAATATTAGTATAATGATTAAGTATTTTTCTGAAAAGAATGTTTTAAACCTTAATGTTCTCAATGTTATGTATAACTTTTTTGCTTTTGAGTTCATTGTGTTTTTTTTATTTTATTGATGAGTTTGAATATCAGATATAATATTTATGTAAATATTACTTGAGCCGAGCTTAAGCTTGATTTATTAAATTTGATCAAACTTCTTAATACAAGTATATTTTTAAATTTTAATAGTGAGCAATTAAATTGATATATCTTAAAAGAAAATTGTTAATTTGAAACAGAAAAAGTAATATTTTAAAATAGAAAAAATAAGGTGAAGAGGCATGGTTGTAACTTATGCACTATTTATTGTTTAATAAAAGTTACCCTTCATTTGCCCTCTTTTATTTTTCTTTATAAAGAGGAAATTGCAAGTTGTAAGATTTGTTGGACATCATTTTGGTAAACAGATATACAACGAGTTGAAATTTAACCCGCGCATTGCTGCGGGTGCTAATTTGTTAGTGCGGCGTATTTTTTTTCTTGCTATGTTGTTCGAGGGGTTTGCAAACTTTTTTCATATAAAGATTGCTACTTACCTTAGCTGCTATCGTTTACATAAGACAGACGCATACAAAAGATAGCTTTTTGTCCACGGCATTTAATTGATGTGTTGTAGTTTTCTTTTCATGGTTATCAAACTTGAATCCATATCGGTATCGTTTACGGCTGTTAAGGGAACAAATTAGACATAAATGAAATTTGGGTAAAGTAACTATATTAAAACGAAAAGAGTCTGCAAACAACAGTTGATACCAATACAAAGCATAGGAAAAAATTCCGACCCCGAGCCAAAAAGCAAATCCAACCGCCTTGTTCTAGTACATAGCTCTAGATATGTGATGCACTACCACTGTTTTATTAAATGCGGGATCAATCAATTATGCATGAAAGTAATAGTGAAGTATACGGGAATCAATTAAAAGGATATTATAGCGGAACAAAAATGGAATAAATTTAACCAAAAAGACTACTACCGAAGATACTATTTATTTAAGAAAAAATAGCTAACATGTTTGCGAGAAGTCAAGGACGCAAAAAGGCAATTATAATCATTTTCATCCAAAGACATGCGAAAAGCTGCAGAATAAATGTATTCATACCTTTACCTGGACATATATATTGTGGGCCTGTTGAATGAACGTCATAAGAGTCAGGACTGTGCGACTAATCTTTGTGTCCACATCTGGCATGTCTTTTTTTGTCCATAACTCCTAATGGCCGCATTTTCGTGTCCAGCTTCATTGATCATCTTTTCATTACAGCATATCCAATTGCAAGCGTCTGAAACAACATAAAGATTACATAGAATCAATGTTGCAAAAATCGCTAGGTGGTAGCTAGGCGGTCGACCACCTTCGAGCTCGAAATCCGCCTAGGCGGATTGAGTTTTTATATATTATTTTTAATATTTTTAATATTTATCTATGAATTTTACATATTTATGTATATATTTTTTAATTTATTAGTCTTTTTTATTATTTTTAGTTATATATCTTTTATACATATATATATTGCATAAATTTACATTACTTATAGTTTTAGTTAAGTTATGGTCCAAGTGATTATTTGTTGGGCCATTCTATTACTCTTTTAGTGGGCCTAAAAATCTATTTGTTATTAGGCCACTTTATTATAGCATTGCAAGACAACCGTTATTTTACTCTTTACAAACTTTCCACCTTTTCACTTCACCCATCCTTTCTCCTTCTCTCTCTTATCCACCTTCTCTTTTATTGTACCTGTATACCTCACCGGAAAATAACCTTTTTTTGAACCAAAAAAAACCCGGATCGGAAGATGAAAAGGCGTTGACCGTTGACCGACCCGACCGCCTAGGCCGATTTGACCCGCCTAGGAGGTTCGTTGACCGCCTTTTGACCAAAACGCCTAATTTGGCCGATTTGCTGAAAATCGGGGCGGTGGGTGACCGACTAGCGCCTAGGCGGCCGCCTAGACCGCTTTTTACAACACTGCATAGAATATGTAACGTTCGCACCGTGCCTCGAATGGAGTGCAGGCGTATCATAGTAATGACATGGAGTTATTTGTTCACATGGCAATACAGATAAACTTACATGGAATCATACCATTATATTTACAAATTGTTCTATGTTACATGTGAGCACGTGGTTCGGATTTGTTGCTTGGCGGTCTGGTTGGTTGATCTTGTAATCTAATTGATTATAGGAAACAAAGTTGAAATAATGTTATGGGAATCCGTCGGCTGGTATATTTTCAAATTTTTTGAGAATGCGGGCGAAGTAGTCAATGTCATTGGTAGCCATGTTTGCCTGTATTACATTACCACCCTGTGAACATTAAAGGCAGTATTAAATCAACATTAACATTAGGTGCGGTTGTTGTTGCATTTCATTGTGTGGGACGCACCTGTCTAATAGAATGGAACGGTAGCCTGTTAGTGTCGTTTTTGGTGGGGTCCGAGCTATCCACATGCGGTAAACTTTTGCTTCTGTTGCCCTATTTCTATCTCCTGGTTTTAGATCGCTAATGTTACACATGAAATACGATAAATAAAATTCCTTTGAAATATAGGACTTACAGCATCCGTAAGCATGATCTAATTTGGGAATCATATGACCATTTCAACTTAGCGATGTTTATCTTACCTTGCTTTAAAAGGCTGATAAATAAAAAAGGTATAAATAAATAGCTGAAAGTATAATGATCAACAAAGATTCTTAATACGATTTTACAAACTTGTATTACCAACACTATTTGTAGTTGATATTGGAAAGGATAGTCACTTACAGATTTGTTATCCGATCGAAAGCATCAACAGATATAAATTTCTTTAGTGGAAATAGATGTCAAACAAATGCTATATGCAAGTCTTAGTAGCAATCGACAATATATTGGAATATGGTAATGTGCAAATAAAACTAAAGCAACATCGTTGCCTAAACCATGTACACACGTACACCATATCACCATATCACATTAATGAATTAAATAAGGACTCTTTAAGCAAAAGTTACAATATATGAACATTCGTATTAATGCACGATCCAAACATTAACCACAAAATGCTCTTTAATTCTAAATTCGAGACAAATAGAATATTTTGGAGATGTTTTATTAGTGTACTACTTTCTTACTGTCGTTTGTGAAATGATGTAACTCATGTTACTCATCAAGTTACATAAAATGTATTCATTGGAAACCAATCTCATTAGATGGAGCTAGCATAATAACCACATGCATGGTTACTAACGAAACCAATTAAAGCGCAAAATCAATTAAATGAATGAACCACAAAATGCTCTTCAATTAGCTGCAATTTTAAGTGTCCGAAATTCTCACACTAACATATATTTAGATAATATGCACAAACTATTACCGAACCGATGATCCAAATACTTGCACCGTACAAAGTTGTTTCATTCTAGTTCAATTATTGTTACAAAACATTTTGTCTTTACATGCTTAAGATAAAAGATATGTGCATATATTCCAACAAACTCATAAGACCATAATCAAATGCACCATAATCGATCAAATCACATAAAAACCAAATCATTGATTACCTATAATTTTATAAAGAAAGTAAACATTGTTAAAGAGAAACTTCTAAGCAACTTAGAGAGAACAAATGCAATTATGAAACCAACTGCTAAATCCACCATAATCAAAGCTAACATCATATATAACCAATCAAGCCTATAAATTAGATATAAATTGAAAAACATACCATTAATTTAAATCTTGTATCCAAATGTGTTGCTGCAACAAAAAGAAAACATAATACTTGATGACAAACATTACCTCTCATTAATCTTGCTTCATCAGGTCCGGTCCGTCGTCTCTGCTTCGTCTCCGAATGGTTCGACCCATGAGAAGTCATCTACACATTAAAACTGATTAGAAAACAGTTATGAAAACAAAAGGCGACCAAATAACCCCCAAATTGCGACAAAACCCTAATTTAAAGAACCAATTTTTAATATGTATAAGTCGAAATAATCGTTAAATTTACATTGGTACCTTCTTATCTTCTTCCTTGACTTGTCAACAACAACAACTAACCGAAAAGGTAAGATTATGTGGTGGGCAGATGTTCTAGAATGGTAAGGGGCGGTGGATATTAAGTGAAAATACGGGCCACAGTAAGCTAAGCGACTGAGGCAACAATGATACGGGTCAATGGGCCGCAGGAAGCCCAAGTCAAGAACTGGAGCCCATACTGTAGCTACTGTTACTTCACTTTTAGTATATATTTTAAATATAAACAAAAGTATAATATTTTATTGTAATTTATTTTTTTATTAGTAAATTCGGGTGGAATATTTTAGTATTAAATTCGCTCCATCATGTAGATATCCGACCCGGGCGTGTGTGTATATAGGTTGCTCCATTCGACCGTTTTCTTTTTTCAGTGTGTCTTCTCCAATGATATAGGTATTAGGGGTGTTCAAAAAACCCGGGAAACCGACCAACCGAGCCGAACCGCTCAACCCAAAACCGAAATAACCCGAAACCGAAAAAACCGAAACCTAAAAAACTCGTTTATCACGGTTCGGTTTCGGTTTTTATTTTTAGATACCCGCGGTTAACCGAACCGAAGCGTGTATAATATATATGTATATTATCAACTAAATAGTTAAATAATTGTACAATCCTTGATTATATTATTGCACTAGTTTTGTAGTATAACAATTTTTTTCTACTAATATAAACATTACTAAACATCTATGTATAAAAATTAGTTATCGTGATCGTAACCTATAAACGTTGAATAAATTTTTTTAATTTGTTTTGTATGTTAATTTGAATGCAGTTATTGTGAAGAAATAACTTTAATATGCCTTTAATTTATTTATTAAATGATAATTTATTATACTAAATTGACGTTTTACTTACTGGATCAACTTATTGTTCTTGGAGTTAAACTCGATAACGTCTAGAATGGTTAATCGTGAACCGAACCGCGGGTAACCTCTCATTTCGGGTAACCGCTAGTCTGATTACCCGCCTAGTACGGTTCGATTACCCGCCTCGCAACGGATAGTTCAAATTGTAACTAACCGAAACCGAAGCTATGCATCCTCTCTCTCTCTCTCTCTAAAAGCATAACAACGCGTAGGGTTATACGTGTCTCTCTTACCTATCCTGCCCCCACTCTTTCTCAATCCCACCATCACCAAATCATGCATATCCATATCTCTCTCTCTCTCTCTCTCCCTCTCTCTCTCTCTCTCTCTCTCTCTAAAACACATATGGGTGTGGTGATGGTTGTTGATTGCGGATTTTCTTGGAAATTTGTTATTGTAAAACTGAAGGTATATTTTTTATGGTAATTTTTATTTTCGATAGACCATTTTTTAGTTACATTAATTTGTATAGGATGAAGGACGTGATTTATTGTTTCGTGTATCAATAGGTTTTAGAATCTGATTTTTAGTTCTAGCCAAAATAAGTTGTTTGTTGTTTGATGTTGTTGCGGCAAATATAAGCTCAAATACATTCTTTTTCAGATTACATTTGAACCATTTTTTAGTGTTCACATTGCTCAGATATTAGTAGCTTGGTGCTCGCATAGTCTAAAAGCAAATAAGCAGTTTACATAAGCAATGCCTAAAACCCTGTCATTGTATAGAGTCTTATTGAATACGAGTGTCGGTAAGTTTGACATTCAATAAACATTTCGTTCATTTTCAGCACCACCAGTTAGAGCACCAGGGATAAAATGATCTCAGGAAGAGATGGATCCAAGCTTGGGAGAATCATGAAAAGAGGAAAGCCGATCTGAAACCAAAAAGAACGAGGTAACAATTTCGTGTTTTCAATTTTGCGTCCTGCTAATAGTCACGGCATATGGCTTTAATAAGAGAAAGAATCGGTCTATAGGGCGTTTGGGATTGCTTATTCTTAAATACTTAAGGAAAATGATGATTAATTGGGTTAGTAGTAGTATTTTGGGTCAATCAAACCATATCCGGGTAAATAATTTTGGTTTTAGTGCTTCCATTTTTTTGTGTGCAGGGATATGTGTTTGAGGATGTGAAGTGCATAGGCGTGGCTCGGCTTGATTTACTTATGTCAAGGACTGGCAAGTCTAACGGGGTCCTCAAACGAAAACGTTGATCTCGCAAAAAAAAAGATAAAGTTCTCTGCGAGCCGAGCGAAAAAAAATGACTCGACCGAGCCAAGCCACTATTGACCAAGTGGAAGGACAGTTCGAATTTGTTCTTTCCTTTTCAGTTCCTGTTTCGTAAGTATGGATTTCGTGCGGCCGTCATATGAATAAGCAAGTTGAAACTAAGGATGTTGCTCAAAGAGTGATTAAAGAGATGCATAGCCGTCGGATTTTAGGTGCCAATAAGTGCTAGATCGGAAGCTAAATAAGAAGAATTACGTAAGCGTGAAATTGTGGTATAACAACAACTTGACAATAAATTCTGATAACAATAGCATTTTCAGATCAAATCTAAAGTATGTTTACTATTTATGAGCTTATTTACTTGAGCTTATGAACTGCACAAGCCCATGAGCTCAAGTAGATAAGTTCATAAGCCCACAAAATTGAGCTTATGAGCTTACCAAATTGGGGGAGTGTATGTTTTCGTTGTCAACAGATGTTGTAAAAGTTTTTTTAATTATTTCCTTATTTGCTTTAGGCACTGAGCATATTATAAGATTTGCAAACCTCAATCAACCCTTTGTGGAGAGAGCTCGAAACAAAGAAATGAACATGAAATTCTATAAATTTATGTATTATAGGATTCGTTTTTTAGCTTACTCTTAAATTATTATAACTCGGCTTCTATTGTGCAGCGGAAATGTGCAAAGGGTAAAGGTAAAAATGACTTTGAGACAAGCTGTAGGTGACTCTGGAAACTTGAAAGGCTTTCATATGGGCTTTTATCAGGTAAGTCATCTCGAAACTAAGGAACTACATACGATTACGTAACATGTATTGAAAAAAAAGATTAGTTCCAGTACAACTACAACAATTATTCACCTTCTTCAGATTAAAGCGAAATCCCAGTTTTTAGTTTGCTTAGATGACGTCTTGATATATATGAAACTGTGTAAATAAAATCATGCTAAAGACCATAAGTAAGCTGATCCAAACTCCCGTGTATAAGCTCATGAGTTTGAAAATAAGCTAAAAAATGGCTTTTATAGATAATTTGAGATTTGAGATTTAGATCGTTGTCATGAATGTTATGTGGTAAAGCAATAAATTAAGGTTATAATATATGATCTCAAAAGATTTTCAATTATAGGAATTAGGAACTAGCCATTCAAAGCAGACATACTGATCAACAATTCTCAAAAAATCTTCAAACTGCTGAGATTGTGAATGATGATGTAATATCTGTTTGTTTTAGTATAGAAACATATATGGAATCTTCCTATTCAAACAAAGTGATGTAGTGTGTTAAACAGGATAACTAATTGGATCTGTTGATTCTACGAATACCCAGAAACAATCCTTCTAACTATCGTTGATTCAAACGAATACCGATAATCAGGCAAACTCCAACAATCGTTGATTCAAACGAATACCGATTATTGAGAGAATCTTAGCAAAATCCGCCAAGAATAAAGCAAAAGCTTTTTATTATCAAACTCAAAGATATCAATACAAAGAAAAAACCTAATATTTATAGGAAAACTAGAGACTTTTCGTTTTCCCTAAATTTATAACTGATTAGAAATTAAATATTTTCCTAATCACAATTTATGATTGATTAATAAGAAATTTATTGTGACTTTTCATTTTCCTAAACCGCATCATTCTCCCCCACTTAAAAAAAACTCGTCCTCGAGTTTGCCTCACTCGTCCCTTGTATTCGTAGCATCCAAATTTGTATCCCTTGCATCAAATTCTCTTTCTTTATAACAACTCGACCTCGAAACTTGATCGTCTTAAAACAGAATTTATCGACCATGGGTGCAGCTTTCAAATACCAATCTTGATATTTCTTTCGAATTAGAAATTTGAACGAACTGCGACTAACCATGATAATAATACTTTTTCCAAATGACATCAACTCATGTGATTTTACATTGATGTCTTCTTCAAAATCAACATTTGAAGCAGTTTGGATGATTGAAGAACAAAAAACATTAGTCACAACAACGACGTCTTCGATGTTGTCTTCTTCCCCACTAAATCCTCTTTTCCCGACAAATTCTTCTTCTTTCTCAATGACATCTTCAATATCGGTATCATAAACTGGCATCGATTCTTCTTCATATTGATCATCATCAAATATTGGAGGCCTTTCATAATCGTCACCAGCCATACCATAATCTCTCCATTCATCAGAAGATGAACCATCACCCTCAAAGAAAGGATATTCTGACTCTTCGCCATCACTTCTCCTTGGGAACATAATCAGGAACTTCGGCTCTGATACCAACTGATGTAGTGTGTTAAACAGGATAACTAATTGGATCTGTTGATTCTACGAATACCCAGAAACAATCCTTCTAACTATCGTTGATTCAAACGAATACCGATAATCAGGCAAACTCCAACAATCATTGATTCAAACGAATACCGATTATTGAGAGAATCTTAGCAAAATCCGCCAAGAATAAAGCAAAAGCTTTTTATTATCAAACTCAAAGATATCAATACAAAGAAAAAACCTAATATTTATAGGAAAACTAGAGACTTTTCGTTTTCCCTAAATTTATAACTGATTAGAAATTAAATATTTTCCTAATCACAATTTATGATTGATTAATAAGAAATTTATTGTGACTTTTCATTTTCCTAAACCGCATCATTCTCCCCCACTTAAAAAAAACTCGTCCTCGAGTTTGCCTCACTCGTCCCTTGTATTCGTAGCATCCAAATTTGTATCCCTTGCATCAAATTCTCTTTCTTTATAACAACTCGACCTCGAAACTTGATCGTCTTAAAACAGAACTTATCGACCATGGGTGCAGCTTTCAAATACCAATCTTGATATTTCTTTCGAATTAGAAATTTGAACGAACTGCGACTAAGCCATGGATATACATACTTTTTTCCAAATGACATCAACTCATGTGATTTTACATTGATGTCTTCTTCAAAATCAACATTTGAAGCAGTTTGGATGATTGAAGAACAAAAAACATTAGTCACAACAACGACGTCTTCGATGTTGTCTTCTTCCCCACTAAATCCTCTTTTCCCGACAAATTCTTCTTCTTTCTCAATGACATCTTCAATATCGGTATCATAAACTGGCATCGATTCTTCTTCATATTGATCATCATCAAATATTGGAGGCCCTTCATAATCGTCACCAGCCATACCATAATCTCTCCATTCATCAGAAGAATGAACCCATCACCCCAAAGAAAAGGATATCTGAGCTCTTCGCCATCACACTTCTCCTTGGAACATTAATCAGAACTTCGGCTCTGATACCTAACGATGTAGTGTTAAAACAGGAATACTAATTGGAATCTGGTTGATTCTAACGATAACCCAGAAACAATCTTCCAACTATCGTTGATTCAAAAGAATACCGATAATCAGGCAAACTCCAACAATCGTTGATTCAAACGAATACCGATTATTAAGAGAATCTTAGCAAACCGCCAAGAACAAAGCAAAGCTTTTATTATTAAAACTCAAAGATATCAATACAAAGAAAAGACCTAATATTTATAGGAAAACTAGAGACTTTTCGTTTTCCCTAAATTTATAACTGATTAGAAATTAAATACTTTCCTAATCACAATTTATGATTGATTAATAAGAAATTTATTGTGACTTTTCATTTTCCTAAACCGCATCATTCTCCCCCACTTAAAAAAAACTCGTCCTCGAGTTTGCCTCACTCGTCCCTTGTACTCGTAGCATCCAAATTTGTATCCCTTGCATCAAATTCTCTTTCTTTATAATGACTCGACCTCGAACCTTGATCGTCTTAAAACAGAACTTATCGACCATGGGTGCAGCTTTCAAATACCAATCTTGATATTTCTTTCGAATTAGAAATTTGAACGAACTGCGGCTAACCTTGATAATAATACTTTTTCCAAATGACATCAACTCATGTGATTTTGTATTGATGTCTTCTTCAAAATCAACATTTGAAGTAGTTTGGATGATTGAAGAACAAAAAACATTAGTCACAACCACGACGTCTTCGATGTTGTCTTCTTCCCCACTAAATCCTCTTTTCCCGACAAATCCTTCTTCTTTCTCAATGACATCTTTAATATCAGTATCATAAACTGGCATCGATTCTTTTTCATATTGATCATCATCAAATATTGGAGGCCCTTCATAATCGTCACCAGCCATACCATAATCTCTCCATTCATCAGAAGATGAACCATCACCCTCAAAGAAAGGATATTCTGACTCTTCGCCATCACTTCTCCTTGGAAACATAATCAGGAACTTCGGCTCTGATACCAACTGATGTAGTGTGATAAACGGGATAACAAATTGAATCTGTTGATTCAAACGAATACCGATTATTAAGAGAATCTTAGCAAACCGCCAAGAACAAAGCAAAAGCTTTTATTATCAAAACTCAAAGATATTCCAATACAAAGAAAAGACCTAATATTTATATGAAAACTAGAGACTTTTCGTTTTCCCTAAATTTATAACTAATTAGAAATTAAATAATTTCCTAATCACAATTTATGATTGATTAATAAGAAATTTATTGTGACTTTTCATTTTCCTAAACCGCATCAGTGGGTCGGGCCGGTCCATACTATACGTCATCAAGTATGTTAATATTGACTAGTTTTGATTCCCGTGCACACTCGAGACTTATACATAAATGATGAATTAAGTAATAATTTTGTTATTACAATTTTAAGTAGATTATATGTTTTTTAAGCACATCTAATGTTTATATGTTTGCTTATGTTGTTTTTTACTTTGCTCCGTGTAAATTAATATAAACCTACTTCAATTCTTACATTTCGAATTTCAAACTCTTTTTTACTTTCAATATTTTTATTCAAAAGAGTTAATCTTAATTATTAATCAACAAACCAATTACATCAACCCGTGCACGCACATAATTTGAGTAGATAGTATAACAGGTAATGATATTTGAATAATTTTGTTTTTAAATAAAATACTGTGACAATTCATAAAATCATGATTTTGTAATGTTTAATATTTTTCTATATAATTATATTAGCATTCTAATACTTAAATAGTTACAATACCCATGCAGGCACGAGTTTTACAATTTTTTTTCATTATTTGTTAATATCGATTGATATTTAGTATAGATTTTTGTTGCACAAAGGATTTGACTTTGTTTAACTAATATTTTATTATCATGTTCTAAACATTATTTGTGTTTAGTAGCATATGACGACCTTAAAAAATATGTGCCGTTGTCATATGTACAATCCCGATGATTTATTTTCATCTAGTGTGAGGTCGTGCCTTTATTTTGATATTTATATTCATGTTGATAATAATTTACCCCGATTTATAAAGGGCAAATTATAAAAAAGTGTATCAAACTTGACACCTTTTACTATTGTGTGTAGGTAACTTTTTTTTGTTAAAGAATCAAAAAACTTTTGAATTTCGACTATTTTATGTATTTTGGGACCATTTTACCCTTATGTTTCTAAACCAGCCTATTTACCGGGAAGGGTAAATTAGTCCCGGAATTCAAAAGTTAAATGATTGTTTAACAAAAAAAAAAGTTGCCTACACACAATAGTAAAATGTGTCAAGTTGGATACACTTTTTTATAATTTGCCCATTTATAAACCCGTACACGGGTTAAACTTATAAAAAGGAATACCATGAGTTTAAATGCGGGTAATTTTAGAGTAAACTTTCTGGATATCGTTACTTAATCTCATAAAGAATAATAACATAAGTCGTTCGTATATGTACAATCTCGTGTATTTATTTACATGTTACAATAACTCGTATTTTTCTTTTTTACTTTTACAATTTCGTGCAAATACATTAATTTAATATATATTAATATATCTAACAATAACATATTGTTGTATTTTTTTTATAAAATATAAAAAATATGAAGTATTTAATAAGTTTATAAAGTTACTAAAAAACGTGAAAACTAATAAGTATATTTATTAAAATTTAACAGTTAAAGTTTTATTAATACACTCTCACTTGTTAAGTTTTTCTTTTTATAAAATTGACACGTATGTTTTTCTAATACATTTTGTAAATTAGACGAAAATTTAATATTTTGACCAAATTGAGATTCAATTTTGACTTTTATTAGCCAATCGCATTGCTTGATTGTGCTAAGTGTTAAAATAGAACTAGACAGAAAATCATGCTTTCATTTTGATATTTATAATTACGTATATACATATATGTTGTGTTTTAAAAAAACATATATGTTTAATTTTTTATTTTTTTTGGTAAAGATATATGTTTAATTTCTTAGTACAATGTTGTATTTTTATAATATAAAGCATAGAGGGTAGAAAGCAAGGTTATAAATAGCGTGAAGCGTGACGTGGCGGCATGATCAAGCCTCTCGCCTTAGGAGTCACGATGAGACGTGACGTTTTTTAAGGCGTGAGTTAAAGCGACACAAAATATGAAAATATTTCTTAAATTTATATATTTATATCATATTTCAAATATATTGAGTTTACAAAAAGTGTTATACATAAAGAATAAAGTCAAGAAAAATATCTTTGTATGTAATCTTTTTCATTTCTATAGAAAAATGATTTTTATCGAAATTGAATTTAAAATAGTCTCCACGCATCATGTCTTATTATCACGTTTTTCACTTCTCATCTCACGTCACGACTTAAGCCTACGCTTTGATCTATTGCGTAGAGTGAAGGTCACGCCTCGCGTCATGACGTGCCTTTTAGAACTCTGGTAGAAAGTCTAAGGGGGTTTTTGTTTATTGTTTAAAGTTATTTAAAAACATAAAAACTTATAAGTTTACATTTTAGTCCATATAAGATATTTAAAATTTAACCATTAAAGTTTTATTAATTACCCAATCTTTTTTTATAGTTTTTTTATCACATTTTTGACACATATTTTTTGGTAGTTTTTCATTATATATGAATTTTTTTAATTTTGACCAATTGAAAGCCAATTTTGACTTTTTATTAACCAATTAAATCGCACAATTTTGTTTACGTGTCAAAATCAAGCGTTGTTATTGGTCCAATTAATTTTTCTATAATATCAAATCTCTTAAAAAAAACTCTAGAATAATGCAATTCTTTTAATATATAAAAGATTAGATTTGAGATGATATTGTTCATCACAAAAAGCTATTGAAAAAAATAATAACTTAATGATCGTGACTTTACGATAAAGCTTACATGTCTCTAATTTTCCACCTTGGGCAATAAATGCCATTCATGAGACATGAAATTTGAAACTATGTTTATATCTATATAATCAAAATAAAATCACATGTAAAAACTAGATTCAAATTATCCTAAGTACATAAAACCTTGAGAGATAATTTAAGTAACAAAAGATTCAACTAATAAAGTACATGAAAACCTTCGGAGATAATTTAAACAAGTCATCTCATTAAGATCACGTAGACAAAACAACCTTATATTTTTTTGGCAATAGTTTAGTTTTTCTAATTCATGGGTAATCTTCATATTCTGCCGGGAAGAACTCGGAGACAATTTTCATTTGACGTCGAGAGTAGAATCCATTTGTGAAAGCACATCTTTTTTTTTCCGGTTTGTGAAAACCCTTGTTTCATGTTTATTTTTGAACCTCAAACTCTCAAAATTAAAACCATCTAAAAAATTTATCTCCATTAAAGGATCTATATCAATGTGTTAGTGTCTTACTTATAATCGTACATTCTATGTAACTTAAGAAGATGAGAACACTATATCAATAACTTTTACTTCAGATTAAATGAAGTATATATATAACAAGTAAGATAATTCGCGCGTTGCGGCGGATCATATTTTTTTTTTCGAATCGATTTTGATTGAATATTAAGTGGGAATGTGTTCACGCGTTACGTCGAGGCTGACTTGTATGCAACACATGTATTTTATTTCAGTGAGCATTTGGATACGTTACTTATAAAGCGAACGACTTTTAGTATGTATGTAAATATAAATATGAATGAGAAATCTGTTTCTAAATACAGTCGTAAATGACAAAAAGTATAGGTTATTTATATGATTTAAACTTTCACAAAATTGTACGCTCCTGACCCATGTCATTTATTTTTAAAGTTATTAGACAGTTTAAGGTGTGTTTTGAAGGGTTTTTTTTTATCTGAATGAATCAGTAGATTTGTGTTATGTATTAGAGAAATAAAGTTAAAATGTCGTAAATAGTTAAAAGTTTATGGTACGTTGTGTAAGATTTCTTTTTTTTTCTATTTATATTAAACTTCAACATTTTTCGTAAAATCGTGTGTATGGCAAAAACATTGCAATATTAGGCTCGTTTTGTTCGCAATTTGAAGATCTTTCCGATGATATTATTTTATCTGAATGAATCGGTAGATATGCACTATATATTTGATAAATAAAGTTTATTATATAAAACAATCGTAAATAGTTAAAAGTTAAATGTTCATTTTGTAAATGTTTTTTATCATCATTTTTGGGCCGGCGAAACAGTTTTTAATTTTTTACTTTGGGCCCAATTTCGGCCCGATGTCAAAACGACCATGTTTTTGACAAATGAGTATATTTGTAATTGTAATGACATTTTTATTGCACCCATCGCAACGTTTTTTTGAAACTATTGTATATTGATTTCGTTTCATAATTTATGGATATACTTAATTAGTTGAATGACTTTCAAAATTCTGAAAAACTAAGATTGTGTTTGTTTTTTCAGAAATGCCTCTTAACAACATCTTAATCTGACTTATTCAGACGTCTTCAGACATTTGGGTCATTATGACTGTTTGTTTTTTTCGTGTCATTCAGACGCAGTAAGAGGCAAGCAATGTTAAGAACGTTTGTTTTTTTCTGATCATTAAGAGGCAGTAAGAGACATAAACCTCTTACTGAACTAGATGTGGAGGGGGTATCTTAACACCTCTTAATGTCTTTTTTTTCTTACTTTTTATTTATTTATTTATTTTCTACTTTGCTATTATTTTTTTTATTTTGGTGTTTTTTTAATTTTTTTTTCTTATTTCACCTTTATCTTTTGTATTAAAAGTATTAAATAAAATCATTGCATATGTTTTGTTAGATAAATAGTGTATAAGTTGATATGTGTCAATTCATATTTTGTTTAAATTGAAGGGTGCGTTTTCGGACTCATACATTTAAATTCTAACGCGACTCATTTAGTTACTCGTTTTAAAAATTCAATTCAAACTCTGACACGTTTATTTTTGTCGAATAAACATGAAATTGCATGTTTCGTTTAAAATACTTTAACTTTAAATTGATTATATTATAAAATTTGTTTTTTTATTTAATAAAGTTTATTTCTTGTGCGAATGCGATCGTTTTCTTTTAGGGTGAAAATCATTAAATAGTAACCAAGTTTCAAATATGTTCCAATTTGGTACCTCAAACTTTATATCAATCATAAAAACCATCAAAGTTTCTAAACTGTTCCATTCTTGTGTAATTTTTATGGTAGAGTGACTTGAACGGGACACTTCTCAAACTTTGTTATTATTTTGTGGTTATTGTTTATGTTTAGTCGTGCATTAAAGGGTTGTACATAAAGTTGGTTTGAAGTAGTTAAATTCAAGAGGTGGGTGTTTTAAATAAATGCACAACATGTTAATGCATATATAAATACTTTGAGGTATCAAATTGGAACACTAATGAAAGTTTGATGGTTTTTATGGTTAACATAAAGTTTAAAGTATTAAATTGGAACACTAATGAAACTTGGTTACTATTTGATGACATATTCCCTTTTGGGGATATTTAAATTGTTAAAACTATAGTTTAACACTTCTAGACATTTTTACAAACAAACAATTTTATTTCATTTAGATTCAAATTTCTCAATTACTTATTTAGATTAAGATGGTAATCAGATTTAGACTTTCTACTGAATATTCAGATTCAGATGTGCGAATCAGATTCAGATTCAGAGCCTCTTAATAAACAAACAGCACATAAAACTTACGCTTAAACTTCCTATATCCAAACTTATCAAACTTCTTGTATCAAAACTTATAATCTTATAAGTGAATTTATTGTATTTGATAATCTAGCTTAAGTCTTTACTCACCTCAAACTCAACTTACTCAAGTTTATACTCCAATATAATAGAATAGAAGAATCCGAAAGGAGATACATTGAAAAGCCTTAAACTCAACTTTGTTATATTTTTTTTTGAACGACAAAGAATCCATATTATATAAAAAACCCGCCTAGCAAGAGACTAGGACAAGGCACAGAAAGGTTACAAAGTAGGAGATAAAGCATTACAAGGGTTATTAAACCAATCTACCCAACTAAAAGAATGCAACTTTGCTCTTGAGCGGATCCAAAGTGAATGAAGAAAGCTTAACGTTGTTGAGAATGAGGTCTTTACTTTATTGGACGCGAAGACTGATTCGTTTTTGTGATCCCACATTACCCAAAGAGTCGATTTGAACAACCACATCAAAGTACCTGATGTGCTTGTTATTAATAGGGGCTCGGTCTGCCAATTCAATTGCGTCATTTAGGCTCAAAATGTTGAGGTTGTGGATACCCCACCATTTAAGGATCATTGACCGTGTGTCCTTTGCAACAATACACTCAACAAAAATATGGTTTTCGGACTCAAGATCATCATCACAAATGGGGCAGCGAACGGAGTGCAAGTCTACACCTCTTTTATCAAGATTTAACCGAGTTGGAAGCCTTCGGTTTTTTATACGCCATGAAGAGATGTTGACTTTAGACGGTAGATATTTGTTCCAACGGGATTGGGTTGTGGTGGAAGGATGGTTAGCCTTGGAGATGTAGAGCCACATTCCTTTGACGGTGAAGGTTTTAGATTCGTTAAAAGTGCAAATCCATTATCGGTTTCATTATTGAGGTGAAGATGTGAGACAAGCTCGGTAAAAATAGTGAGTTCTTCAATCTCAGCCGGAGTTAAAGGGTTTATGTTCCAGCCCCATCTAAAGAGCAGCCCATGGGGGAGTTGAATTTGCACAGGCCCTGGCGTAAAAGGGGCAAAATGATTAATAGGAATTGTTCCAACAGAAGCAATAAGACCTCCAGTAGCCAAGTTATTGAAAGAAGTTGAGACCGGGGCGCGATCATATACAAGAGCCAAAGGGTTTGATTCGAGTCTGAAAAGCCTCGGGAACGAATCTTTTAGCGGTTCATTACCAATCCAAGTGTCCAACCAAAAAAGGGTGTTGCAACCATTACCGATTTTCTTTTTAAACACATCAGGCAAATTGATCCCATATGAGACAAGATCATTTTCCAACTTCACAATTTGTCGCCAAGGACTTGAGTGCAATCTAGAATGAGGAGGATTCCGAAAGCCACCCTCAACACCATGAATTGAACGAATTAATTTACACCAAGTTGCGTCATTTTCAACGCAATATCTCCACCACCATTTGCATAACATTGCTTGATTACATGTCCACAAACTACCAACACCAAGGCCCCCTTGAATAAGAGGGGACATTATTTTATCCCAAGCAATCAAAGCTATTTTATTTTCCTCAATATTACCTCCCAAAAAGAATCTTCTTCTAATTGTTTCAAGCTTATTAATAACGGAAATCGGGGCCTTGAATGAAGAAAAGTAGTACACACCCAAACTATCAAGGACGGACTTAATGAGAGTTAGACGCCCACCAAAAGAGAGGGTCTTGGCTTTCCACATAGAGAGATAATAGTAGATAGGATTATAACGTACCTGTGCCGGTGCTCTAACAAAGATGAATATGTTTTTTTTTTTTAATGTTATACGTGTAAGAACTTTCATGATATGTATATCTGGTTCATTAAAACTGAAACGACGTTGACGTTCTTGATCAGACACGTGGAAGTATGCTTGGGATAATGGGATCTAACTCAAATTTGTTATTTTAGCTAAAGCATGTTTAAGGTCAAACAAAAGGATTGCAAGTGAAATGCATATATGGGGATGGATTAAGAAGAATTTGTTCAACCAAAATTTTAAACTTTTTCCCACTTAGGATTCGTATTAAGTCAATATTTTGGATTTGTTATAGGGTCCCTTGATTCGTTGATTTTGTTCTAGTCTAACAGAATTTGTAAACTTTTTCAAAATAACTTGTTTTACGCTGATGTACAGAGGTAAACATATAGTTTCAAGTAAAGGTTAAGTGCGTCTTCTTAAATTTATGCATATCCATCTATACCAAACCATGATACAGACAAGCTAGACAGTTATATAAACTACATTGATTCGGTTGCCCAGAAACATGACAAGTCAAAGCTGCTCTAGTCAACATGTTTATTGTTTGCACAATACCTTACCATATATAGTTTGTATGTATGTATGTTAGAGTCCACAAGTCACCATTTTGTTTCCAGTTTAGCTTATTTTTTCTAGAAAATTGTACATCAGTACAAGGTCATTAAGTAATAAGTAAACCACGCAATTTGTTAGAATAACCGGTTTGAGTGTATGTGGCGGTGGCCGGTCTCACAGTGTTAGTCTGCCAAAAAGTCGAAACCATAGTTACCAAAAAAATTTAGTAAAATTTATGGTTGTCTCTAATGCAGGTTTCATGGGAAGAACATTATAAAAAAAACGACTATTTTGGGATGCTTATGCATTTTTCAGAGATTTGGTGGTGATTCTCTCGATTGCAATGAAAATATTTGATTTTCTGAAAATTTAAACTTATAATGAAAAAAAGAAATCAGAGAGACTATGAATTAGATCACATAGAATACTTCATGCTTGTAGCAGTAGCTATTAGTTCTCTAAATAAGTCACCCATGAACATGTTTACATTTTCAGTTGGAAACTTTGATAACATCTTCAAGAGTCTAAGACACTGAGCGGAATAGCTCAAAACTAGAGACAGACACATAAAGGCCTCGAATAGATCCAGCTGCGGCAAGAAGTGCTACAATCAAGCATGTGAAGCTCAGTATCTTTAACCAAATCCACGTGAAAGAGCCCCGTCGAATTTTTGCTTGTGAAATATACATTTCTATTGGGAAATAAATCGTCAATGGCCAGTATGTGGCAGCACCAATAAGTCCCATAAAACTATTAAAGAATGGGAATATCATGGCGACTAATGTTACTAATATAACATAAACCGTCCTCCACGTCAACCTAAACAGATTGATACTACATATTCCAATGGAATATTCCTTCTCAATGAATTTGCTCTCTGGCCACTTTTCCCGACTCCAATCCTCAACAAACGCGAAAAACGGTTGGATAAGTACCTAAAATCATGCAGCAAAATTTGAGCTTCCGGAAAGACATTAGCGAGGATGTTATTAATCTAGTATAGTGTACCTGGTATCCTCCAAGAAGATGAATAACAACACATATGTTACCGATGTCAACAAGCCAAAAGGGTTCATAGAAACCGAACCCTGTTAAGTAATTCCCTGATGAATCATTCCCAAATGCTGCGTATCCAAGTATTCCGCATAGTGTGTATACCAATGTGCATGCTGCAATTCCGATGGTGGAAGCCTTTTTCATTACTTTATTTTCTGGTGGACTTGATTTCAGTGTGTCCTATAGATGTTTATAAATATATATTAGCACATACATACGTTTATGAGTATCTACATACAAGCTTAGGATTTCTCAAGAAGCTCAATATTTCACATGTGCACAGATGACACATGGTTATAATTGCATAAAAATTATCATATATACATATGTGCATCAATGTTCATTTAAAATTGTTGCTTCGTATACATAATATTATAATGCATACATTGGTGTGTTTATTTAGAAAGTGGAGAAGAGTTAATTGCCTGTATTTCAAGAAGGACGAGACTGAAAGAATAAGCAAAGGCAATATCTCCAATGGCAGAGAAGGCATTCCACATTTTTTCCATGCTTGTCAAGTTTGGGCCAACTTGTACTCCTGTTAGACTTGTTTTCGCTGGCGGGCCTCCTATATTATAGAACCCACAAATAAGCATATACAGATTTTGATAACATGTATTAAAAAATATATACAGCTGCATCTAACCGGCAATTTTGGCAATTGAAAGAGCAATTCCGATGCTAGAATAAGCAAAAGACATGATGGTGGCAACAACGGAAACAAGCGACAGCTTGTGAAAATTTGGGATTTGGCTCAAAAGGATCTCAATAAATCCAAACATCAGCAGATATGAATTGTTTAAAGTGTGACAGCTGACGTTGTGCCCGTACTTATGAAAACAGTTCGACCTTTTAACAGCGCTGGTACAAGATTAACCAAAATTAGGTGAATAAGTAAAGACGCTTACAAAGACACTGAAGGTATTAGTTTTCAAGTCTTTCACTTACGCCATACTAATGGCCGACGTGATGGTGTACCCAATGGTTGCACCAACTTGAGTCCCATATTGAGATAGTCCACATAATTTGTACTTAAATCCTCCTGTAGCCACAATATGATCAATGACTAGTTAACAAACGAGTTATACAAAGCCTCGAGTAGTAGACTAGCCTAGTAACTCTGCGACCAGCTTACAACCATGATCTTAGTTATTGCTGTAAAGCCAACAATTAATGCTTATAAAGTTATAAGATGTTAAACTTCTTATAACTTGTCATCAGTTTACCCAAATTTCTTAGTCCCTATCCATAGGAAGAGTTGTTAGCCAAAGAATTTCATTATAACTCTCCATGCACTTTACAGAAACACGAACTCACAACTTAAACTTAAGTCGTAAAATTTGGTTGTTACAATTAATTATCCAAATACGAAACTGATAATAACTATAATTATTGATCATTTGTGTATGACAGCTTAGGTGTCTTGTGATGCCTAGTTACACCTTTTTAACATTTAAAAGTATATGCATAATTAGAAACAAAAAATTTAATTCAGTAGAATAAAGTTACCAAGATTAGATTTAACCGCTTGCATGTAATTATAGTTTCGGGTGCCAGTAACAGGATCAGGAAACCTGTAGCAGTCCGTAAGCAAAAGACAAGTGAACCAAGTGATAAACGCAAACCCAACGAGCAAAATAACCCCCATTATCCAGCCCAACTGAGCCAAACACCATGCTAACGACAATACTCCTGATCCTACCACTGCTGTGATGATATGTGCACTTGCACTTGTCAAGGTACCTTTAAAACAAATTAAAAAACAACCAAAGTTTCACATACGTAGTCTATGAACTGATCAATACTATATACACCACTGGTACCATCCATGCAATGTTAGATGATGAATACAAAGACAAGATATTGTGTGAATATTGTTTGTGCCTTTAAGTCCCGACAAAATGAAAGTGTTTGACTATATTGTAACACAAACGAATTACGAATCAATCGTGCATTATTCATTATGTATGTTGCATACCAGTTCTTTGGATTTTGCCATCATCATCAAAACAGCCTTTGACATCTTCAATTGCTACAGAAAAGCTTGAACCTTTCTGCATGTTTTTACTCCAAAGATTGTGACACAAAATATTTGGATAGTGATTGATCAAGAATACGTACACTGTTATATTTAATAGGATCAGGTGATTCAAAAACACACAATGCCACCGATCTTCTTTTCTTGACACCTCATTATAAGGAAAGTGTAATAAATGGGCTTTAATGAGTATTTACTAGTTTCTCTAACATTCATGTTTGACTCTATGCTGTATAAATAATTAAATTCAGTAAAAACATGTTTGTTTAGATACAAACATATTATCCTGATTCATTGTACCGTAATATATAGTTCTTAATCAAGTACGTATATGAGTCTACATACTTTTTCAAAAATGGTCTTATACATTCATTTTAAATCTTTATAATTACCTGTTTTGGATGGTAATTCAGTTGACACTACTAGAATCGGGCTTTTAGACTAAATTCGTAGCTAAAGGTCCACAAAACGACAAAATAGTAGATTTTCAAATGTTTGACTTTGAAAACCACCTTTGAGTTGTGGTTAAAACTTTTAAAAACATTGACTTCACTTTTAACGCGAAAGCTTAGTAGAAAAAATGACTGAAACTGTTAGCCACGACATGATCGTGGCTAAATGTGGTTACTATTATTTTCAGAATATAAGTTTATTAAAGAAGCTAAATAATATATAATCAAAACTTTTAGCCACGCAAGTTATAGCAAAAAACATTTAATATTATTTTATTTATATTCAGTTTATTACTGACATTATATAAAATAATGTTAGATAGTTTGAGCCACGACTTGTCATCACAGTATTTTTTTAATATTATTTAATTTTATTCAGTTTATTACTGATATTAAGTTATAGATAATAAATACTTTAGCCATGACATGTCGTGATTTAAAGTATTTAACATTGCTTTATTTATATTCGGTTTATTACGGATGTTAAATAATAAATATTGTATTTATATTCATTCATATTTAGGTGTTTTTTGTTTATTAAGAGGGCCTTAAATCTGAATCTGAACCGTTGGTATGTGCTTAATTACACATACCTTTTACCTTTAAAAACGAGCTAAAATAACCAAAAACGGACTTAAAATGCCAAATATATGCTTGTTTTGCTAATTGTATTGTGCAGGAACGGATAACTAAGAAAAGGACGAAAAACAAAGCCAAAACGACAAAACCGGACTCGGAATGGAAAAGACTGTGAAAGACAAAGCCAAATCAAAGCCGGAAAGTCAATCAAGTCAAAAAGTCAACAGAAAAGTCAACTGGTCAAAGTCAAAGTCAACCCAAGTCAACCCCGAGGCCAAAAGTCAAAGAAATATAAGTTTAGGGACTGAAATTGCAAGTCCCTAAACTTATACTTAAAGAAGAAAAGAGGAGGAAAGAAGAGAAGGGCTAAATTGCCAATTAAGCAAAGTTGTACTAGAAGGGGAAAAGCTGTCAAGTCTTCTAACTTGTACACCACAAGGACGGTGGGTGCAAAGAGTTATATAACTCTTGGGGACTTGTTTTGCCAAGTCCCCAAAAGTTATATAACCACAAGGACGAAATGTGCAATAACACAAGGAACTTTGAGGGGCCATATTTGCCCATTCCCCAAACCTTCACTCTGTTATATTTTCATAACAATCTTTCCCGCCCATTCTTTCCCCCCAAAAAACAATCACGGGTTAACTTCACCCTTATTAACCAGCATCCCAATTCCTCCATGGATATTCATCTCCCCCCCCTCCACTACCTTTCCCAGCTACAAATGTGCCAAGTTGGCAATCCCACACCCCCCAAGGCTTAATTCGACCACCAAGATTGATTTTTGAAGATTGAAGGGCCAAGATTAGAGGCTGTGAACCCCTCACACAACAAACACACCCCCTTTTATGTGTGTTCAAAGAAGCACAACAGAAGAAGAGGGAGAGAAGACCTAGTTGTATTTTTTTTGCTATAAAAGCCTTGTAAGCCCATTGTGGCAACAGTCAGTTTTTTTTATGTCGTTTTAGTGTAGTTTTAAAAGTAGTTTAAAGTGTTTTTAAGTTAATTTCTCTTATGCATTTGTAATTCTCAGTTTTAATGAAAAATTAAGCTATTTTTACTCAATAAGCTCTCAATAAGCTCATTAGAGCTTATTCTTGTTAATAAGCTCTAATTCAGTTTAAAACTTGTTATAAGCTCTTAAATACTGTTTTCATTTGAATTTAGTTCATAAATGTTCAATTGAGTGTGATTTTGGAAGCTTATGAAGAAATAAGCTAATATAAGCTTATTGAGCTTATTGCTCAGGGTTTAGAGGCTAAGGAGCCATTAGGACAGGGTTTTAAGCCACTCACTCAGAAAGAGTGGCTTTGGGTTCTGAGACAACAAATTTCTCAGGTTTAATTCCTCAAGCCTCAATTTAGCTTAATTTTAGCTTTATCTTTTGCTTATTTCTATTCAAATTTTGTTTAATTCTCTTTGATCATGTTTGTTTAGGCTTAACCTCTAGCTGTCTTAAGTTTTCATTAGGTTAAATTTGTCTAATCTTAGTTTATAACTTAAAACTGCCAAGTTAGTGTAATAAGCTAGCTGAGAAACTAGCTTATTTTTCTTAATAAGCTAGGACTTTTAGTGTTAAAATAGTTTAAGTAGGTCAATATAAGTAAGAGTGGATAAAAGGTTTTCAAAGTTTTAGCTTGAAAATAGATTTTAAACTCACTTTGGTTTGACAGTTTTAAAGTAAAGGGGTGTTTGGCATAAGCTTAAAAACGGGTCAAAATGGTTTTGGCATGGGTTATGGTCATGAGGTTGGTTTTAGCTTAAGTTGTTAAGTTCATATAAGCTGTTTTTAAAAGTATTTCAGTTTTTAAAAGTGTTTTCCAAAGTTTTTAAAACCATTTTCATAACTGTGAGGTTTTTAAGATCCCACAAGTGCTTATTTGGTTAAGCACTTGTAGGTTTGAGTTTAAGTGGCAAAAACAGTTTGTTTTGTGTGTCTAAAAGAGCTGTCCAAATAGCTTTGGTCCTTTGACTTTGTGAGTCAAAAACCACCAAGCCATTTTGGTCACAGTTTCTAAAAACCCAAAAGTCTTTTTTCACTTACAAAATTCAGCAAGTTAAATTGAGTTTTAGAGGCTAAAAATTGGTGCACAAACCCTCTTCATAGGGTATTCAATCTGTTTTAACTTATTTATGTGTTTAGAGCTTATTTGACAGCTAAAAATAAGCTGTCAAATAAGCCCTTGAGATTTGCCTTAAAGCTCCCCTGGTGCAAAGGGGAGACTTTAGGCTTATTTATCTCAGCCATTAAGAGCTCAAAAGCCCAAGTCTTTGGCTTATTTTAAAAGCTTATAGGCCCTTGTATAAGCCCTCAAAGTTTCAGACCTTGAAGAGCTTATTTGATGGCTTATTTTTAAGCCCAAACATGCCCTTTGGCTGTTTTCACATGACTTAGGCTGAGGAATTGCTTATTTTTTGATTTTGGCTTATTGAGCTTATTCCATAAGCTCCCTTGTGTTCTTACAGCTTATTTAGATTAGATAATTAGTTGTTAAGCTTATTTTACTCTTTTTCTAGCTTATTTGTCCTAGTCTTAAGCATTTTAGCCTTTAAGCTTTGTTTAAGCTTTTCTGTCATAATAAGCTTCCCACAGCTTATTTTATTTAGCTTTTCCTTTCCTTTTTAGCTTATTTAGGTTAGTTTATACCCCTTAGCTTATTCTAGTCTTTGTCTTAGCTTAATTCGACCCTAAGTCTAAAAAGACTTAGCCTTTTTTTGCCTTTAAGCCTAAATAAGCCATTCTGTCAAATATAAGCTTAATTTTAAGCTTATTGAGGGCTTTTCAGAAAAAGTTGTAGAAGACAAAGTTGTTAAGCCCCACGAGCTTAACAACTTTGCTTCTTTGAGTTTTCGAAAAAAAAAAGGGGAAGACACTTGGTCCGGGTGAGCAAGACTCGAACCCGGGACCAAGCGATACATCCCCTCTTTCACTCACACACCTTACCACTGCGCCCTTGGGTCTTTTTCGTTAAAGACTCAAGGGCATTTAAACTTATACACATTTTGCCCTTTAAGCTTAATAAGCTGTACAAGCTTATTCGGGGCTTATTTTGTAAGCAAACTTCGAGTTTCTTATTTTTCGTAGGATTGTTAAGTTGTAAAGTATTTTTAGAAAAATTTTCAGAATTTTTCGTAATCATTTACTATTTTTTATGATTTAATTTAGATAAAAGTTTATTTAATTCATAAAAAATACAAAAATTATCAAAAAAATATTTTGCTTTTTTAGAAAATTTTCCTTTTCTAATCTAGTTTTGGAGAATTAAAATTTTTGTAGGGACCTTTTACAACTTTTGTCTTTTAAAGAACGGTTCCGGGGACGGGATTTTGTTTTGACTCGTGTTTTGGGGTCAACGAACTACGTTTTCGTTTCTAGTCTTTTTCATTCTTCGTTATTTGATCCCTAGGAGTGTTTAGAAGACAAAAAATTTCTTAGTTGGTTATTTTTAAAGTTTTTTGGTTTTCCCCTTTTTTGTCGAGGATTCGGCTCTCGTTTTCTGTTTAATTTCGTTATTTTCTAGGTTTTTCTAAAACGTTTTTAGTTCCACGTTATTATCTAATTTGACTTTTTCAACTTCCCAAACCAATTCCTTCCTTCAAACTCAAATCTTCGATCGTATCGATTTACCAGTCCAGCCTCGTTGGGGATAAACGACCCGGGAAAGCTCTATACTACTTCTCGGTTTTATTGATTGTTGATTTTTATACTTATATATATATTGTATATTTTATTATATATATATTATATATATTTATAGTGTGAATGGAACCAACCAATTTTTGGCGCCGCTGCCGGGGAGGCTGTGAAGCCGTCTATCGTTACGTTTGATCAATTGTGTTTGAATTGTGAATATTTTCTTCTATTTTTATAAAAACATAAAAAGTACAAAAATATTTTTCATTTTATTTTATTAGTATAATTATCAGATAAAAACCAAAGAAAAAAAAACATTGTCCATAAAAAAAGAAAATAAAATTCACAAATTGGTAAAATACCAAAATATAATATTCTCAACTGAGGTATTATCATAATAAGTTCCGGTGAACTTGTTGGTTCCCAACTCGAACAAAAGATTTAAAAACTTGCCTTTTGTGTCTTTTACGACGAACGGCTCACCTTGAAAGATTAAACAAACTATAAAGTGGGTATAAGGAGGGTTGTTCCTAGGAACTACGACCCGAAAGGAGAAATAAGCTTCGCGCTATTCCTACTCCTCCGCTCACCTGTGAGTTTATCTTTTTGAGAGCTACCGTGAAGTAAGTAGATTATCTGGTTTAAGTTGTCTTATCATTTTGTCCGTTAAAATAAATTGTGAATTAATGGAAAAACCAAAAATAATCTTCTTTTTCTTCGTATCATTTAATTCTTTTCTTATCCATCTTCATGTTTAATTCTTATGACGTCATTCGATTATCGTTTGAATCCAATTTACGCGATTAAAGAATGCTCGTCTTGTGGAAGTTTGTACACTTCAAACTGTAGTTGTTCGAAAGAGAGTCTTGAAGACAAGATTCTTATTCCTAAACCCCCTCGAAATTGTGAAAGGTGTGCAAAGTGTGGAACTCCGGTTGATGGTCCGTATTGTCAAGGATGTGCTCTTTTACGAAAGGAATTTAAGGAAGGTTTGTTTACAAACTGTGTGGAAAATAATTTTTTCAAAGACCTTCAAGATACTTCCGAGTCATCCAACGACAACACCAACGTTGTTAATGCTCCTCGAGAGCCAATCGTTGTCAACCAGGACCCCGGTGAAAATTCCTCACCAAGTCTTCTACACATTGACCATTGTTGTCACGAGTGCGGTGATTCGTTAGATGGAATCTTTTGTCGACAATGCACTTGTAAGTCTTGTGGGAAAGGTGCTCATTACGGTTATAATTGCCCTCCGAGAGTTCCGATTATCTCTAATCCGGAACCATGCAAAAATCAAACCGTTGATGAGCCCCTACAAAACTTGCAAAGTTTGCAACAACAATGTCTGTTTCGTACATGCCAACAATGTGGATGCAATGAATACGATGGAGTTTGTTTTTATTGTAAAGTTGGAAATGGAACACAAATCAATGTTTCAATTCCATACTCTTCTAACGATTCTCCAAGTGTTGCAAACCATCCTCCACAACCACAATACGTACCATACTCTTGTGAGATACGTGGGAACGATTCTCATTACGGTTACGATTGTCCACCTCAAGTCCCGTTTGTCTACAATCAGGACCCATGTTTCAATCAAAACTTTGATTATTTTCCACAAACTTCACCGAGTTTTCCACAACAATATCTTTGTTGTGAAAATTGCGGGGGTCCTCATGAAACCTTCCAATGTCAACCAATGAATAAAGACTATTATCATGAGCAAAATTCTTAGTATGATTCAAATTCTTTTGGTTTTGACCAATTTCAACCCCCGTAATATACCATCAATCATCCAATCTTCAAAACTCAAAATGAGCTTCTCAATTCTTAAAATAAGCTTATGGAACAAATGACAACCTTACGTGATTTGGTTGGTCAAGTTATACAAAAGAAGGAAGAAGAAAAGCGAATTGCGGAAGAGCAAGCGGCTAAAGATCGATATTGGAAGATTCCAATTTGCTATGATGATGACGAAGATGATACCATTGCAATCACACCCGTTTTACCAATCAAGGAACCCGATAAGTCTCTAAGTATGGGGGACGAGCATCTTGACACTATTCCAGCAACGAAATCGGACGAAGTAATAAAGTCTAGTGTTAAGGACCTTGTCCTAATCCCAAGTGAGTCCGAGGGTGTTCCCGACAAAATGTGTGATGTACCTCTTTGTGAAAATACCGCCCCTCTTAATGCTCTCAATGAACATTCTGAGATTGTTGTCGATTCCAACGATGATAATTCTTCAAGTGATGATGATTCTCCCTACGGTAAGGATATCGATTATGTCGATGCATCACCTCCCGATGTTGAGATCGTCAGCTTAGAGGTGGTGGAGATTGTTGACCCGAAAGCTGAAAGGATTGATGATGATATTCTTTTAACAATAAAAAACGACATCCTTCGTGAAAAATTGTTGAATGTCAATCTTCTTATTGCTAAGATCGATGCATTAAGAGATAATCCCACTCAATCTTCCGATGTTTTAACCAAGTCTACCTCCACATTTTCTAATCTTTTCTTGGAGGAGACTAACACCTTTGATAATTCTATTCCCGAATCTGAAACATTTCGCTTTAATCTAGAAGAGATTAGTAGTGGCAGTCCCACTACTCATTCTGAGTTATCTCTTCCAAATTATAAAGCTTTCTACGTTGATAACGATCATTTTAAAGAGAAGAGTAGTGGCAGTACCACTACTCAGGTTGATTTTTCTCAATATGATTCGTTTATCTTTGATCTTTCAAATGATTAGTTTCCTCCTGCCGATAGGAGTGACCTTTATCATGAGGAGTTCGCTGATGAACTCGCTCACATCATGTCTCTCCCGAATCTTGAATGTTTCAAATTTAAGGTTGATCCCGATCTGGGAGATTTGACTTCTATTGACCCCGAGATTCGTAAGAATGTGTCTACGACTAATGTGAATGTACCATTAGAGGATGACCAATCTTCTCTCTTCGCTTATGTTGTATGGATCTTTCTTGCTTTTCTCACGTATCCCGTTGTCCCTCCATATCTTCTCTCCACCGGGAATGAAGATACCATTTTTGATCCCGGCATCTCAATGTATCATTCTTTTATGCCGGATGTATCTCATCGGAGTGGAACTTTCATGAAATTCAATGTTTATCCAAACCGCTTGAATGAAAGTCCGATGATGATTTTATCTTCCACTTGCTTCCCCATGGACCAATGAATTCGGGGTCGAGTCGAGCTTGTGACTCGGTTAACAAAAACAAGGCGCTTCGTGGGAGGCACCCCATGCTTATCAGTAGTAGTATTATAATAAGTGTTTTTGTGTGAGGAGGCTTACCTCTTCCATTACCCGTGTTTTGTCCGTGTTTTGTCTGTTTTGTTTTGTATGTCCAGGATTTCCCGGATTGTGAAGACTCTCGTGCTCGCAGTTTTGCCTTCAGAGTTTCACATCCTCAGCTTCATTTTGGGAATTCGATATCCAAATCTAATCGACTAACGTTTTATCTTTTGGCACACTTAATAAACGGCCTTAGATTTACGTAGGTTCCCCTTTAAAACATCGAGGACGATGTTTAGTTCTAGTATGGGGGGATCTTCGATTTAATTTTTGCCTACAACCGTTGTTGTCACGTAATCCCATTTTTACCACCAAATTTTTTTGCAAAAATACCAAAAAATGAAAAAAAAATTAAAAATTTTCAAAAAAATAAAATAAGTGTTTTGTCACAGTTTTGACTTTCCCAATGGGTAGAATGAGAATAAATTTTGACTCGATCGGGCGTGTTGAGCCCTAGCTTTGTCCCTTAACCATTTAATAAACGAAAGTTTATTAGGCTAAGCATTCGCGGATCCTTTTATTAGGGATTTTAAATTTGCGAAGAACGGAAAATGATAGTGTTATTTACAAGTAGGATGCTAAACAAGGATTATTTGGAAATCTTAAAAGCTTATAAGTGTAACTTGTCGCTTTTTCTCCCAGAAGCTCTTAACCTGACTAATAAACGTGCTTAATTTTGCTTTAACTTTAAACCGACATTTTCTAAAAAGAAGCTCTTTCGGAAACGAAAATATTCATCTTAGTTCAGCTTTATACTTGAGTTTCTAAAACGAAATTTTCTCTATTACGGAAAATATGTTGCAAAAAAAATGAAAAAAAATGAATGATGAAAAATATAAACTGTGGTGCTGATAAAGGTTTACTGCATCTTGCCGGCTCACAACCGATGTTGCAGTCTTCAAAACAAAGCCCATAGTGAGATAATAAATGCCAAAGTGCATTCGTAAGTGTTATCAATAAGAAACCGTCGTCAGACTAAGTCACTACATCTTGCGGAGGATTGGCCGTATGTGTATAGTCATGTAAATGAATAGGCGGTATTTTAGCTATGTATATAGCAATAAATGAAAATTAATGGTTAAGATTTCTTTTTCTAAACTTAAGTATAATTTTGAACTAAGAATAACTTGCTTTAAAACTTCAAAGTTATTGGTTTGCAGTCGGGTAGTTTATTTCGATTAAGTTATTCTCGTGGGGTGTCAAAAAACCTGGGCCTTAGTGATGAGGCTGGGACGTTCCGAGAAGAAAGGTCGCTACATGGAATAATCGCACCAATGAGATCATTAAATTTTTTTGATGTTTGCAGTGGCTTTAAGTTGTATTGTTTATTTAATGGTATCATCTAGAATTCGGCATAAAGCAGGATGGTGTATCCCGACTATTACATTGCGAACCTTCTCCCTGTGGGGTTTCTCAACAGGATAACCTAAGTCGAACTAGGCTGGGTTTATCGAGAATTGCTGTTGGTGGGTGATCTAGCTTTTCCATAGATTTCTTTAGATAAATATCGTTATGCCACATTAAAATGTCACTACTTTCATCTTGAATCACGACTATGGAAATAAGTTGATCTATGGTTGAGTTGAAATGAGTACACACATTTAAATCATATATTCATGTTGGGAGTTAAAAGTTCACAAGTCATAAGTATGAGTGCTTAGCATTTAGACTTATATTGACAAATGATCTTGTTTAATTGCTTGGTTTGGAACTAGTGAAAGATCGGGGACGATGAATTTATCCGTCAGGACATCCGTAGATCGTTCTATGGGCGTTTCTCATTCTATGATCCCAATGTTGATATAATAAAGGAAGTCAAACAGGAAGTCGAGAAAAGAAAAAGGAAAATCCAAAAATATTAGGGATAGTTAGTGTATAGATAAAAATGGTGAAAACGGGACTTGTCGAAGCTATTGATTCTTTAGTTCCCCTTGACAAACACTTAGCTACTTTTCTAGGTTATTAGTCGAGGGGGATTGAGATTCTTAGTTTTCGTAAATGTTTACTTCATAACATTGCGTGAGGACACGGCAATACCTTAGTATGGGGGATTTTGGTATGTGCTTAATTACACATACCTTTTACCTTTAAAAACGAGCTAAAATAACCAAAAACGGACTTAAAATGCCAAATATATGCTTGTTTTGCTAATTGTATTGTGCAGGAACGGATAACTAAGAAAAAGACGAAAAACGAAGCCAAAACGACAAAACCGGACTCGGAATGGAAAAGCAGGAAAAAAGACAAAGTCAAAGTCCAAGCCCAAGTGTAGAAAAGTCAACCCAAGTCAACCCCGAAGCCAAAAGTCAAGAAAAGTAAGTTTAGGGACTAAACTTGTAAATCCCTAAACTTATTTTAAAAGAAGAAAAGAGAAAAATGAAGAGAAGGGCCCAAACTGCCAAGTTGCCAAAGAGATACCCCAAGGGCCGAAACTGCCAAGGTCCCATTCTTATAACTAACAAGGACTTGTGATGCAATTGCAAATATAACCCTTGGGGGGTTATATTGCCAAGTCCCCAAACCTGTTTAAAACACAAGGACCATGGGTGCAACACCCATTATCACTTTGGAGGACCAAAGCTGTCAAACCCCCAAACTTTCACCCCAACATTTAAATCACTGTACATCTCTCTCGTTGGTTTCCCGCCTAAACCCATAACCCCACAACCTGTCGTTTTCTCACCTTGGTTGACTTCCCACATACATCCAAACCCCTCACCATCTTAAACCCCACACACCCACATGGGATTGCCATGTTGGCAATCCATAAACCCACCAAAATTGATCAAAGGGTCGATATACTTCAACTTGGGCACCAAGGGGAATAGAGGGCCAGGATTGTTTGCTGTCTACACACCCACAACAAACACACCTCAATTTTGTGTCTACAAGAAAGCACACTTGCATGAAGACAAGAGACGAAGACCAAGAAACCCTAGCTTATGTTCTACTATTTAAAGCATTGTAAGCCCATTGTGGCATGTATGTAGTTTTTATGTAGTTTTTTAGTGTTTAAAAAATCTTAGTGTGTAATTTCTTTTTTAGTTTTAAAAACTTTTATGTATTGTCTTTTTAAGATTAATGAGAAGTGAGTTTTATGTTTTATTGTTTGTTTAATATCTTTAAGAAATATTAAGTCATACAAGCTATAAATACTTCTTTCAAACTGTTTTTAACTATTAATCAAAAATCTAAAAAAGGGAACAAAGTACTGTTGGATTGAAGCAAGAATGGATGAATAAACAAATTTGGAAGGCTTATTGGTTTTGTTTAGTTTAAGCTTATTTATAAGCTGTGGGTAGGACTTTAGAGCTTATTAGGTTTCAAAAAAACCCTGTTTTGAGCAAGGGTTAAAGGTACATTCTCTTTAAATTTTGCTAAAAAAGGTTACTGTAGCAATAGCTTATTGGCTTATTTCTAGCTTATTAATGTTCTAAAAGCTTTAACAATTGTCTATTAGTTTAGTTTTTTTTAAGCAGTAGTAGATAAAAGGTTTTAGGAGATTAAGCTCCTTGAAATTAGAATTTAAGTGCAAGATTAGTTTTGACAGTTAGATTAAGGAGTGTTTGGATTAGGCTGTGTTTGACTCCTAAAGTCAACAGCATTTTGTCAAAATTCTTTATAAAGTTGAGTTAGGTTATATGATTAAGTGTACAACAGGTTTTAAGAGTCAGTGTGAAGAATTTAAGAGTTTAGAGCTTAAAAAGAGCTGATTTGTGCTCACTCAAATGCATTTGTTGGAGTGGTTTAGAAGCTCTAAACCTTGAACTTTAGACCTGCACTTTAGTGTGTGCCAATTGCATCAGCAAAAAAGCAGTTTATACTGCTGTTGCTTGCCAATTTTATATACACTTTTTAGAATTTGTAGGTAAGAATTAGAATTTAGAATTTAGCACATAATAGTACTCCATTAGCTGAATCTAGATAAGCTCTTTAGTTTCAATATTAAGCTCTTAGACTAGCTTATTTTAGCCTGCAAAAGTGGTACAGCAGCATGTAGATTTATAGCTTATTTTCTAGTTTGAATTTTCATTTTTAGTTGTAAAATTGAAAAACCTTTTATCTAGGTTAGTTTTATATTCCTAGCATAGCTTATTTCCAAATTTTCAGCTTTTAAGGTTTAGTATTAAGCTGTTTAGCTTATAAAAAAGCTCAAAACAGTTTTAAGCCTAAACTTGCACTTTTTCAGTTCAAATTTCTTGTTATTTCTGTTAAACACCTAGCTTATTTTTTTTAGAAATCTCTTGCACATATCTTATTACATTTAGCTTCTTTTACTTTCCATTTTCATTTAGCTTATAAGCTAAGAAATAAGCCCTTATCCTAAAAAAGCTCTTTAAATCACTCGTTTCTTAGTGAACATAGGAACTAAAAAGGCTTAATTTCTAGCTTATTTAGTTGTTAAAAGGAGAAAGTGTCTTTGTTAATGTTGTTTAGAATAAGCTCCTCTACAAGTTTTTAGTTTTAAGATTTTGCTGAAAATCACTTTTTAATAAGCCAAAAAATAAGCTAGATCGTAGGGTTGGTTTTGTAATGTTTCCATAGTAGAGGGGTACCCGTTTTAACTATAGTGTAAATTCATAATAATTTGCCCGCCTACCCTTTACTTTGGTTTCTTACATTTTCTACCCTATACTTTTCGAAAAATAAAAAGGGGGAGGAAAAAAGGACAAAGAGTGCCCGGGTGAGCAAGACTCGAACCGGGACCTCTCGTTACAAACCCCCTTTATAACACCACTCTTACCACTGCGCCCTTGGGTCTTTTTCGTTAAAGACTCAAGGGCACTTGGTATTTATGTACGTTTTGACTCATAAGCTTATATAAGCTGTACAGCTTATTTACGGGCTTATTGCATAAGCTGATTGGTGTTTCTTATTTTTCGTAGGTACTTTATAGAGTAAAGTATTTTTTGTAAATTTTTCAGAATTTTTAGTAATCGTTTAATATTTTTTATAATTTAATTTCGTTAAAAGTTTATTTAATTCATAAAAAAATACAAAAATTATCAAAAAAATATTTTGCTTTTTTAGAAAATTTTATTTTATCATCTAGTTTGTCAGGAAAATATAAAAAATTTTCGTTTAGGTCATTTTTATTAACTTTTCTTTTTTTTTAAGAACGGGTCCGGGTACGGGATTTTGTTTTGACTCGTTTTTGGGTCAAACGAACTCCGTTTTCGGTCTAGTCTTTTTCATTCTTCGTTATTTGATCCCTAGAGTAGTTTAGAAGCAAAAATTTCTTCGTAGGGTTATTTTTAAAGATTTTAGGTTTTCCCCCTTTTGTTCGGGATTCGGGCCCTCTGTTTTCTAGTTTAATTTCATTATTTTTAGGTTTTTCTAACGTTTTTAGTCCGTTATTATCTAATTTGATTTTTCAACTTCCAATCCAATTCCTTCCTTAAACTCAATTCTACGATGTATCGATTTACCATTCCAGCCTCGTTTTGGGTTATATAAACGACCCGGGAAAGCTTCTCTTTACTTACTTCTCGGTTTTATGAACTTGTTGTTTCTACACGTAGATATATATTTATATTTTACTATATATTTTATATAGACAGCAGTAATAACTGCTGTTAGTACTGATGCACTTGTCAAGAGTTCAAAAGCCTAAATGCAGGTAACCAATGTGGTTACCTCTGCACCTAATACACTCACTAGGAGTGTAAAAACTTAAAGCAAGCAAGATCTAAGCCTTAGAGGGTTTAGATCAAATTTTCACA
This sequence comes from Tanacetum coccineum, assembly GCA_026074375.1. NCBI lineage: Eukaryota > Viridiplantae > Streptophyta > Magnoliopsida > Asterales > Asteraceae > Tanacetum > Tanacetum coccineum. The sequence goes on along the minus strand of BQNB010022776.1, from coordinate 23,426 downwards.
AGCAACAAGAAAGGGTAAAGTGCCCTGGTGCTGAGACATACAAATTAAGCCATAACTATGATTTTAAGCTAAAGCTAATCCTCAAATTCTTTTTAAAACTTGCTCAAATATAAAACTCTAACTATCTAAGAGAAACTACTACCTAGTGTTGACTTTTGGAGGTCAAACAAGCTTATCCCAAACACCACTTAACTACCATGACAGATTTGGAAAGAGCTTGAAAATTAATTCTAGCTTAAAAACCTTTGATACCAGATAGTATTTAGCTTAAAACAAACTTAACTAACAAGATCTAACAACTGAAATCAAAGATCTATTACTATGCTTACTATATTTTTAGTTTTTATGGACAAGTTATGAAATACTAAAGTCTATAACACTTAAGCTAAAAACAGATAAACAAACACACTTAATAAGCTAAAAATAAGGTAAATAAGCACTAATAAGCAAATAGATTAAGCAAATAAGCAGTTTACACTAATAAGCACTTATTTAACTAGGAATTGAACAATAAAAAAGAAGTTAAATGAAAACTAACATTTAGCTTCAGCTAAACAGAAGCTAAGACTCAATTAAGCTTAATCAACAGCTCTGGCTTATTTAAAATAAGTCAGTAAAGGTCTTTGGGAGTCCTTCCAGATTTGACTCCCCTTCCATAAGCTTATAATCTAATAAGTTCAAGATATTTAATTGGTTTATTAGGTATAAGTATGATTAAGGTAGAATTAAACTCAATTACTAACTTAGAGACTAGTAAGAGCTTATATGAGCTTATTAGATCAATAGCTTAACATTTGAGAAGAATTGAAAATTTACGAGTGAAAAATAAAAGTGCTTATGACAGATTATTTAAGAGCAAAACTATATTTCATTTAAATAAAACTTGATTACATTATCAAAAGAAAGTTACAACTGGATTTTAAAGGAAATTACAATAAGCTAATTTAAGCTAAAATCTACTAAGCTACTACTAGGTAAAAACGGGAAAAGAAGATGATATTCTGTGTGAGTGAGGGCCTATTTATAAAACCTAGCTGAACCTTCTAGGCCTTGATTTCTGTTAGACGCTCCTCCCAATTATATCCGTACGATCTTCTCAATGATTGGATCTTCATTGTCCACCCTTGGATCACTTTTCATCTCACTCGGATTGCCAAGCTGGCAATCCTTGTTGAGGCCCTTGTACTTGTTGTGTGAGTGATTGTAGAGTAAAAACCATCATCCCTGTGCTTCTTGCCATAGCCACATGGCATTGTGAGCTAAAGAGGGTGTTTGATTGACTTATTTGACCCTGCCATACTGTTGTAGACCTTATGAATTGACCAATGCACCCTTTAATTTGCATTTGCCCCTTGATTTGACCATAGGTAAATGAGGAAGGGGACGATCTACAGTAAAACTGTATTTCGCGCCCTTTTTTAACTAAACGGGTAAATCAGGTGGAAACTTTAGGGAAATGGCACATTCAGTCCTTGTGTTTGGTTATTCAAAGTTGTAGTGTAAAACATCTTTGGAATTTGGCAATTTAAGTCCCTGTGGTTTAGTGAAAAAGGATTGGGCTAGGGTATTGGGCTTATGTAATGGGCTATTGAATCCGGGTATGATTTTTAGGGTTTAAGGGGCCCATTAAGCCTTAGGGACCAGTATGGTAACTTTCTGAAACTTGGAGGGACTCAAATGGTAATATTGGAGTTTTTGTCCTTTTATGGTTGACTTTTGTTGACTGAGAATTGACCAGGGTTGACTTTTTGACTTTGGCTTTCGGCTCTTGCACGCTCTTCCGTTCTCGTGTCCGTGTTTTCCCGTTTTTGACGGTTTTCTTAGGATTTTTGTCTTATCCGTACCTGCATACACAAAACACAAAAACAAGCATATCTTTGCCATTTTTAGTCTGTTTTGGGTCATTTAGGGTCATTTTTGGTGTTAACGGATATGTGTATTTTACACTTATCAAAATTCCCCAAACTAAACGATTGCGTGTCCTCACGCAATATCACATGCCTTATAACCAAATACCTCAAAACTTCCCTAAACTAAACCTTTGAAAAGTAGCAAAGATTTTTGTTGAGAGAGTTAAGAGATCACAAGTTATAAAACACCCGAATTCCCATTTTCAAAGATTTTTATTTTTTATGATTTTTTTTTCTTAATAATTAACTTCCTAACTACAACTTATTCTTGTGTTGACATAATGTATTGTTTTCATTACCACATTGGTAACTTTAAGGATCATAGAACAAAAAACACAATTAAGTGTCTTAAAAGATAAATTCGTCATTCCCGATTTTTCACTTTTCCCATGCTAAGCTTAAAAATAAGATCACCGTTAAGTACGAGCTAAGATGCTAAGACTACTTATAATTACAACTTGTGAATTTCTCTTCCCAACATAAATCATATATTAAGTGTGTGTATCTTCAAATTAATTTAAACCACTAAATCCACAAATTTAGATAGTTGAAATCCGACCAAGCTTTACACATGGGCCTTTTGGGCTAATATGTTAATCACTTAGTAAGATCACAACTCAAAGCAAACAAAAACCTCCTTAGCTAAGACATCGTTGGTTCACTTGTCCCATGAATGACTTTCTTCTCTAGCATCCCACCGTCATCGGGTAAGTGCTAAGGCTTTTGACACCCCATCCGGAGAATAATAATCGAGACGCATGAACTTCCGATGAAAAAGCCTTGTAGACTTTTGCAAACCTTAGATCAAAAGAATACCTTGGTTTTCAAAAAAGGAGATTTTTACTATTTATTTTCTAACTTGCAACATTATTATTATTATTTACATTATTAGGCTAGGAATTGGTATCACTTTTCTTTCGACGACACATCGGCCACGCCTCCGACAAGAGCTCGTGTACTTATTATGATACCAACCCTAAATATACATCCTCCACCCTTTCTTTCGATGTCACATCAGGAGCGAACCGACAAATGCCCATGTACTTTATTGCGATGGAGTTTGTATATTAATTATTAACACTAAGGATTTATAATTTGCATCCTTTTTATTCACCAACTACATTTTATTATTATTATTATTATTATTATTTTCACTATTAATTTAACACATTATTTTTGCAAATAGAAAAATTTCATTTTAGAAAACCAAAGTATAAACTTGAACTAAAATTCTTATTTACAAATGATGTTTGACTTCATCATCGATAAAGCTTTTTCTCTGAATATGTTGATTAGACTTTTAAGAGTAAAACTCTAATTTGTAAAAATTAAAGAGAACACGTATAATTAATCATTTTAAGAACTCCGGGGAAGAAAAACCACAAGTTATTCTTATAAGCCTTTAAGTTTTCCAAATAAACTTTGTTTAGCATCCTAATTCGTAATCAACACTATCATCTCTTATTCTTTGCAATTTAAAATCTCTAATAAAGAAATTCGCAAATACTTAGCCTATATAAAATCCAACTCGGCATATTTAAAATCTACTTGAGATTAGCACAAGTCTTCATTTACTAATGATTTCAAGTCTAGCATGTTTAAAGTCTACATGAGACTAGCACAAACTATCATCATTAATTGTTAAGGGAGAAAGCTAGAACTCTACACGTTCGATCGGGTCAAAAATTACTTTTTATTCTTACCAACGGAAAACCTATATTTTTGTCTTAACACTTATTTTTTATCAACTACTAATATATTTTTATTTTTTTATATTTTTTTCCTACAAATAAGATCTTAAAAATTTAAATTTTTTGCTATTTTTGTGGGAAAACGGGTACGTGAGAACAAAACAATAAGCAGGCAACATCAAATCGATAGATTCCCTCCCTAAACTAAAACAAAACATTGTCGTCAATGTTTAAAGTCGGGCCTCTACGAAAATCTAAGCCGTTTATAAATTATGCAAAGATAAACATGAATTGATAAGATGAAAGGATATCGGATCTCCCCAAACTAATTTCAAACAAAGGATAGGAAGCTCGAGTGAACCGGAACACAACACAGGACATGAGAGTCTTCAGAAATTGTTGGTTCAATCCTACAAAAATCACAACAAACAACAAACAACAAGAAACCAGAAGAGAATAGCCACAATACATCACAACACATTTTTTAAGAAAATAGAAAGAAAATGGATAAGCATGGGGTGAACTCCCATAATGCGGCTTGTTTTTTGTCACCGAGTCACAAGCTTAACTTGATCCCTGAATTTAATTGTCCTTAGGGAAAGTTTGGAGATCCGGGATAACCAATGGTGGTGTATAAATTTGAACCATCGGGATGAGATAATTTGGCTTTGCCATAAGGAAAAACTTCGGTAATAGTGAAAGGACCGAACCATCGGGACTTGAGCTTTCTGGAGAAAATCTTTAATCGGGAGTTGAAAAGCAAGACTTGATCACCAACATTGAAGATTCGATTCTTGATCTTTGAGTCGTGAAGTTTCTTCGTCTTCTCCTTGTAGATTAGCGAATTCTCATAAGCTTGATCTCGAAGCTCGTTAAGTTGGAGCTTTCGATGATCACCCGTGGTTTTGAGATCGAAGTTGGCATGCTTAAGAGCCCAATATGCTTTATGTTCTAATTCAACTAGTAAATGACACGATTTTCCATAAACTAGCTTGTAGGGCGTGCATCCGATTAGAGTCTTGTAAGCGGTACGGAATGCCCACAATGCATCGTTTAACTTGTTTGACCATGAGGCACGGTTTTCTCCTACCGTTCTTTCTAAGATTCTTTTAAGCCCACGATTCGTCACCTCGACTTGACCACTAGTTTGAGGGTGGTAAGCGGTAGAAAGACGATGTGTGACACCATATTTAGACATAACTTTATCAAATTTGTCGTTACAGAAATGGGTCCCACGATCGCTTATGATAGCTCTCGGTGCACCAAATCGGGAGAAAAGGGATTTCAAAAATTTGACAACTACTCTAGCATCGTTGGTGGGGAGCGCCTTGGCTTCAACCTATTTGGAAAGATAATCGACGGCTACAAGTATGTATTTGTTTCCTCTTGATGACGGAAAAGGTCCCATAAAATCAATACCCCATACATCGAAAATTTCACAAACTTGGATTGCATTTTGAGGCATCTCATCACGATGTGAAATTTTGCCTTGTCTTTGACATGCATCACAAGATTTGATCAATTCGTAAGCATCCTTATAAATCGTAGGCCAAAAGAAACCGGCATCAAATACTTTTTGAGCGGTGATATTGGCACTATGATGGCCCCCGGTGGGTCCTTCATGACAAGCCTTGAGTATTTCAAGAGCTTCTTGGCTGAATACACATCTACGGATGATTTGATCCGCACATATTCGAAAGAGATAGGGATCATCCCAAAAGTAATGCTTTACATCCTTGAAAAACTTTCTCTTTTGTTGAGTTGACATTCCTTTGATGAGAAAATTCCCCGCGTGGTAATTTGCTATATCGACAAACCACGGGGTACTTTGATTATCATGAGAAGTCACAGTATCCAATGTTTCAAGAGAAAAGGTTTCATTAATCTCCTTAGGATCAAAAACATTCTCATACGGGTTTTCAAGATGAGAGAGGTGATCGGCATCATAGTTTTCTGCACCTTTGGTATCAAGCACTTTAAAATCGAACTCTTGGAGAAGTAAAACCCATCTAAGCAATCTTGCTTTGGCGTCTTTTTTGTTGAAGAGGTATTTTAAAGCAGAGTGGTCCGTGTAAACAACACTTTTATTCATGATAAGATATGATCGAAATTTCTTAAAAGCGTACACCACGGCAAGCATCTCCTTTTCTGTTGTTGTGTAATTTGTTTCTGCTTCGGTCATTGTTTTGCTTGCGTAATTAATTGGTCTAAAATGCTTCTCAATCCTTTGCCCTAGAACCGCACCTATTGCATAATCACTTGCATCACACATGATTTCAAAAGGTTGGTCCCAATTCAGAGCAATGAGAATTGGAGCTTCGGTTAACTTCTTTTTCAATGTTTGAAAGGCTAGAATGCAATCTTCCGAGAAGTTGAAAGGAGTGTTTTTCTTTAAGAGATGGGTCTTGGGTCGAGAGATTTTCGAAATTTTTTTGATGAATCTGCGGTAAAAACCAGCATGCTCGAGAAAACATCGAATTCCCTTAACGGTAGTTGGGTGAGGTAGCTTAGAAATCACATCGATCTTAGCTTTGTCGACTTCAATTCCTTTCTTCCTTTCTTCGAGATCTTATGTCGGGTACAATACATTCTTTCATCATGAATGGCCTTTTTTCCTTAATTTTTGAGATAAGTTGGTCGTATTCATCACGTTTAAGTATTTTTTTTCTAGATTGGTGAGGGACGTTGAAAAGAATTTATTCAATAAACGAGAAAATCATACATGAAGACTTCATTGTCTTTTCAATTCATGTCATGGATGATTGCCATACTTAAACCTTTGAAACGTGCCTGGTGCATTGCATAAACCAAAAGGCATGCGGCGATAAGAAAATGTTCCTGTAGGTTCCCGATTAACACTTCATAACACGATTCAATCAAGAAACTAGAAAAGAGAAGATTGTTTAGAGAGAGAAAGGAGGAGAGATAAATGAGAGAAAAGAGAAAAGATTTTTGATAGATATGAGAATAGATGAGAATAGATATTTTCAAAAGGAAAATATCTATATATATATCCCTACGCATTTAATGTGACGCGCGGGATATTTAACTAGGACCCGGGCTCGGGTTTTCCTTGGGATTAAAACCCGAAAAACATATACTATATTTGATTAACTATCGAGCCGATTCCCGATAATATTTTGTTACAAAACATTAACTAATTAAAAGACCGGAAGCTCCATCGTTCTAGTGACGAGCTTCTTGTTCACTCAATAATTGAGGCTAAACAATCTCCCCCAAAAGTGAGGTCTTGAAACGCTTGGAACGAGATTACATTTATTGACTCATTTAAAATTGAGGCTAAACAATCTCCCCCGAGTGAGTTCATGGAGGACACTCCTTCATGAGGATCAGTTGAGATTGCTTTTGTCATTTAAGCTCGATGTCTTGGTTCTTGTCTTCGATTTTGTTGTAGGATTGTGTCCTTAATGCTTTGCGATCTTGACTTTGAGCCTTTGTCATTGTCTCTTTTCGTCTTTGCCTCTTGCGATATTATGTCTTTGGACCAACATGCTCATACTTTGCATTTATCTTGAAAGCTTCAAATCAGACGTTTGCGGAAGTCTCTAGTTTGTCTATAAATCTTGAGTTTATAGATAGTATTTCTTGTAGATTAAGCATTTGAATGGGTTTGAGGTTGACGGGTTCCACCGTCTTGACATGCAGTTTACGTTAGTGATAACACGGAAAATTGATTTGAAATCAATCGGGCGTTGTCACTCGTTAAGAGTTTTTTATAAAACATCGAGAGTGTATGTTTTTATAAAAATTCATAACTTTGTCAATTCATTTACTGGGACCTAATCGATAGTATCAGTTGTCACAAAGTTTGATTCATATAGATCTCGCAGTCACTAACAAGAGGTTGTTTTTTATTGACTCAAGAAGATTTCATATTCATTGTGTATAACTTATTGTGTCACTCGGATGTTCTGGGTAATTATCACAATGATATTGCAGTTGGACTTTGATACAGCTTGTGGAACCTGATGATTGTTCAACATGTGTTTGAAATGGAATGTTTCTAACCAGATTTTGATTGATCTCTTGGCTCTAGAAGCTTTAGTGCATTTTGGGTTTTAGTGTCGGGGATGGAGCATCTTGCCACCTATTCAATATCATCAATTCGGAGTGAGATGTCAAATAGATAACGTGTGTACTTCGTGACAAAAAAATGAGACAGTTTCTGTTTTGAGAGAAACCCGAATGGATGGGAAGGGTTGTGCATGGCTTCACTGGGTCCTTGATGTTGTTTTCAATGTCAGCGATTAAACTTGTGATTCTGACGCATATGTATGGACCCTGGGCTTTCTCTGCCTACGTTGTGTGGGAGGGCTTCTTTCTTTAGACCCTTTATCCATACATTTATTTTTCATTCTTCAACGCCTTCAATGCTTACCAAGACGTCATTACTAACACCTTATTGTGATTGTTCTAGTGTTAGCTCAATCTTAGTCGGCATTATTCCCATATACATTCATCTCCCAATCATTCCTACAGGACTCGCGATTTCTAACTTTGGATTATCCTTGGGTAGATCCTCCGGTTCTGGTTGGATCATAGGATTGATTCCTAACCTAACCACCTTATGACTTCAGAATCGTCATGAAATTAAGATGTTGTTGTGGTTTTAAGAATCGAACCTAAAAACTTTTCCTTTCTGTTCAGCACATTGACGTTAAATAGATCATATTTTTTAATTACATTTTCTCCCCTTATTTTTTTAAATAATAAAACAACTTAGTTTTTGAAATACCTTGTGATTAAATTAGTCTTGAAAAATCTATGGGACCGAAAATGAAAAATATTGTGTCAGCATGAATGGTTTGGAACATTTTGATAATTTTTGTTAAATAAGAATGGTCGTTGATGAATGTATCCAAGAACCATTAAAACTTTATTTTTCGAATAAACACCCCATCAAAAATTAGGGACCAATGAGAAATTGTGGTCTTTTGAAACTTTGTTTATATATATTTTCTGAGGGATGGTGTGTTTTTGAACACACAATTTTGAAAGATTATGAATTATCATCGAGAAATTCTTGAAATTTATGCTTCAACTTTTTGAAAAACCAAATGTTAGAGGACTTCTCTTCTAACGTTAAGGGTAAGCGCACTGAAACGTACACGTTACTTTTCTTGAAGCTAAATAACATTGAATGTTTGTAAGGAACAGCTCAAGACCGAGGAACGTTATTTCCGTTTGAGGATAAGTTATAAACACTTACTTTTATTGAAGAGTCCAGGTTATGTACTGATATTTGCACATAAGCCATCTAGAAAATTAGAAATGGCATGTTTTGAAACTATTTGCAACTCTCACTCGAACGTCATTTACACACCCGTGTCAATGGTAAATCGACATTTCTAAGAACGTAATGTTAATTCGATTCATGAGACATATCGTGAAGAATCTTTTGGAAATTTTCTGATTTTCTGATTTTGGTATTTTCTTTTTGAAGTTTTATATTTTTGTATTTTTCTTTTCTTAAAAATATGTACATTGAGATGTTTGATGATGATATCAAGCAGACTCATTTGTCACGAACCTCCAGTTTCGTGGAGTCAACCATCTCATACCAATCCTTTTACAGATACTTTAACGATCTCAAGAAGGCTTTCGTAAACATGTCTGCAATTGGTATTCAAGGGGTTTCTTGACAAAATATAATACTATTTTACCATTTTCAATGGTTCAGTTATGAAATGATACCGACGTATGGATGTGTTTGTCGGGAATGTTGTACTGGGGGTTGCATTGATATTGGCTATGGTGACTGAGAGTCACAATACAACGGTATTTTGTTTGTGGTTGAGCCATAATCTTGAAGCATGTGGTCCTAATCCCCATACTTGAGCACAACTTGCAGATATATGCCCGTACTCTGCCTCTGCTGATAGTCTTTGAAGATGTGCAGTTTTGTTTCTTTGACATCAAACTTATAAGCTTATCACCAAGGAACTGTTATCCCTCCAAGAAGTGCTTTTCCGAGTATCAAGGCATCCGGGCTATGATAAGCGTCTGAAAATGCTGTTTGTTCAATAGCAGAATCCCTTTTGTGATACCAAGTCCAATAGTAATGGTACCTTTATGTATTTAAAAGATTCTTTTAACCCTCCTTGTGGTGCTTTGAGTTGGGCCATGCTTGATAACGTGCACAATAGAATACATACTTGCACTAGTATGGTTCTACTAGATGTCAAGTACATGAGTGACCAGATTTTACTACGATATTCAGATTGGTTCTACGGATTCTATCCACTCAAGCTACATCCTAGTTGTGGGTTTTAGTAGCCAATGGTGAACCAATGGTAGTCACAGTTGTCTATTATTGCTTTTTCAGAATCTCTAAAAGCGTTCTTGGCCTGATTGATAAAAATAACTTTTGGGGACTGGTCGGATCTGATGGTCCTAAAAAGAATTTTCATCTCCCATTTAAGGACATTCAATTACTGTTGCATTTAATTTTTTCAAAATCATTTTGAAATTATTTAGGACTTTGTCGATCCAAAAATTAAGTCATCAACGTAAATCTGCACAAAGTAGAATATCCTCCCCGTATTTTATCCCCCCCCAATAAAGTTGGAGGTCAATTGTTACATTTAGAATAAGCCTTTGGACATAAGGCAAGTTTGATAGTTCATCATTACAGGCTCTTGGAGCTTAGCTTTAATCCTTAAAAGCTTGCATTAGAAGTAGACTTTTTTTGGTATGATCTGGTATCATCGAACTTCGGTTGCAGCAACGTAAACCTCTTACTTCAGTGGACCATAAGAATTGCCGTTTTCACATCCATCTATAGATTGGAAAAAAGACTTGTGTTGCTGCCTGTGGGAAACAAAATCCAAAATGCTTCCAAAGCGGCAACTGGAGCAAATGATTCTTCAAAAATCAATACCCTCTTACTGAGCATAACCTTTAGCGATGTCGTACTTTGTTGCGAAATTACAGTCTGATCTTCATCCGTCTTGTTCTGCCATAACACTTTTTGCTTTATATTAATCTGGTCAAAATGGTTTTGTGCATTTTGTAAGCCTATTAGGGTTTCTTGGTGTATAAAAGAAACCCTAAGGCATAGTTAGAGATATAGATCTAGAAGTCATTTCTCATAGTTAGTATTCATAGTTACAAGGTTATTCTGTAACTTTGATTGTGTTCAATATATTGAAAGTTTAGCAAGATCTTGTGTTACTGTTTCATTATTCTTCTTAGTATTACAAACTAGTTTTCGCATAGTTTATAGTATTCACAATCTTAGTTTCTATCATAGTTGTCTTGGATCTATCCAACACAACTAAGCTTTAACAAGCTAAGTAAGATCTGTTTAAAAGGGATCAACAATCTCATAGTTAGTAGGTTGACTCTTTATCCATAGTATGAAGGCATAACATCCAGCAATAGCTATATCTTCATCTTCAGCTAAGAACATAGCTACAGATTGCTGCTTATTCGTACTTCAGCAAACAAGCTTATCTTTAAGCAACTGACAAGCATCTAATGTGCTTTGTCTATTCATGTTGCATCCAACACAGTCAGAGTCATTATCCTTTTAGGTCAAGACCTGAATGTTTTGGACACTAAAGACCAAGACTAGGAGTACCATTTAGGTACTTGAAAATTCTTTTAATAGAGATAAGGTTGGATTCCTTATGTTTGCTTGATGTCATGCATATAGATCAGTTGAGAATTAAATGTCAGGTCTGCTTGCAGTTAGGTTCATTAGTGATCCAATCATACCTCTACACTGAGACTCATTTGCAACCTTGCCATCGAGATCAGGTCCTAACATGTTAGGGGGCATGATTGGAGTATTCACTGATGAACCAATTTTGTCATACTTTCTCAGCAGATCATTGACATATCTTTCTTTGTTGATTGAAATGCCTCTTTCAGATTGTTTAATCTAAAATTCAAGGAAGTAGGTAAGGACACTTATTTTGCTTATTTCATATCTTTGAGTCATCGGTTTATCAAACTGTTTGCACATCTTTATGCTGGTGGACTCAAAGATAATATTACCAACATGAATTTGTACCAAAATCACATTTGTTTGAGTTTTATAGATAAACAGAGTGTTGTCTATCATACCTATTGCAAAATTATGTTTAGTAAGATAGGTTGAGAGAATATCATACCATGCTTTTGAAACTTTGTTTAAGTCCATAAAGGGCTTAATCCAATTTTTGCAGACATGGTTGAGGAATTTATTTTATCTCAAAACCTAGAGGTTGATTGACATAAGCTTCTTCTTTTAGTTTATCAGTGAGGAATGTACTATTGACTTTCATTTGATAAACTATGAAGTTTATGTATGTAGCAAGGGTAAGAAAGATCCTGGTTACTTTAAGTCTTGCAACTGGAGCAAGATTTTATCATTATTTATGGCCACATGCAATTGATGATTAAATCAAGTATTATTACCCTATGATAACAATGCCAAGTTCCTCTTTTATTGAAAGGAATTTGAATTGGATCATGTGCTAAAGTATCTTCCATTTGGAGAGGATAAGAGTTCAGAGATCTGAACATCTACAGTTTTGTAAGGTTATTAATGAAATGGTTTTCATTGGTGTGTTTTTTTGTTTAAACTGATCATCATTTGATGAGTTCATCAGTTTGAAATGGATGATCAGTTTTGATCATTTTGACCATATTGGTCAGGTGAGATTTCTGCTTAAATAACAGTGGATTTTTCCATAAGGTTTTATGAAGAATTCTTAGTTGTTAAAAGCATTTCAGTGTTCAAGCAGTGGAACATTTACTTTCCCTTCCTTTTTTGAAAACTATACCATAACCATAACCTTTAGACTAGTACGTAAAGTTATTTACATACATTCCTTCAGGTCCTGGTACATCCCATATTTGTGCAGGTAAACTTTGATATATATGCTTTGAACGACAATTAAATGTGATCAAGATTCCTTTATATTTGATGTGTTGTCATTGTATGGTATATTTAAGATGATTCAAGTTTTAAATTTATATTTTGCCGACTAAACCAAAAATAACACTTTAACGGGCAGTGTACCCGATCGGTAGTAGTTTCGTGGTAAGTAGGGTGTCGAATACTTAAAGCAAGGTTAAATCTATCAATTTAATTAATATTTTGGTTATCTAATCTATGTTAATTTTATTCTATTCTAAACCTATGTTAAACATATGCCAGTCTAAATCCTAATTCTAACGGGAAAAAGAGGGGTTTTAGCCTAAGAGACTGACACGGTTTGGTTGGTGTCTATAATCAATTCAAGGCACTTTTACCCATACAAGCTAATTAAAAAAGGATAAAAGAGCGATCGAACCTTATATAAGAAAACTGTATTAACCATTATTAATCTAATTAGAACGTTGGTTTGTTTATTTAGTGCAATGATTAGTGCTCCTATCATTAAAGAATGACACTGATAGTGATAATGGTAGTGTATTTAGACTTAAATCTGATAAGACAAAACCAAAGTTTACTAAAATTAATTTTGTCAAATCTGGTGAGAATGTGAAATCTGTTAATAAGGAAAACACACATAGGCAAGTAGAGTATCCCAGGAAAAGTCAAAGTCATAGGGATAATAGAAGAAACTGGAATGGGATGATGACTAAGAAACTCGGAAATGGTTTTGAGTCTATAAAGAAAAGCATGTTTTATGTGGAGTCTCAACCAGTTAATCAAAGACAGGTTAATTTCATGAAAAGAAAAGATTGTAAAAAAAACCAGAGTTAATAAAAATGAAGGGTTACTAATCAAAGGGAAATTAGACCATTATGGAACATTGCTCAGAGGGTGAACCACCAAAATAAATTGACTCACCCACATTCTAAAAGGAATTTTGTTCCAACAGCAGTTGCAACAAAGTCAAGACAAGTACCAGTTAATGCTGCTAAGCAAAGCTCTCCAAGAGCAAGCAATCCAATTTAGTACGCTAGGCTTTTTGCTGTTAATAATGTATCCCCAAACCAAAAGTGAATGAAGCATAACCAAAATCATATTCTTATTTCTTAACGCACAAACACCAGTAAGAAGGGCTTTTAACAAAAAATCAGCAGCTAAAACCAATAAGTTTAATGAAAAAGTTAATACTGCTAGGGTTAACAATGTAACTACTGCTAGGCCAAAAACAATAGTTAGTGCTGCTATGGGAAATAGGGAAAATGATGTTAAGTCCTCAGCATGCTGGATTTGGAGACCAACAGGAAATGTTATTGACCATAACTCCAAAGACAGTGGATCATACATGCTTAAAATTTTGACTATGTTGATCTACAAGGCAAAATCAAGTCAGTAATGGTTTGGGTCCCTAAGAGAAACTATTCTCTTATTTTGAGTGGGTCAGGTTAATCCACAATATACGTTACAGGATCAAGGGATTTTTAGATAAGTGATGCACTAGGCATATGAATTGGAAACAAGTCCTTTTCAATAGAATTATCAAAGATTGTATGAGGATTATTGTTGCATTTGGAGGAAGTTCTAAAGGAGGTAAAATAACTAGAAAAGGTAAAATTAGAACTGACAAATTAGACTTTGAAGATGTATACTTTGTAAAGGAACTTAAGTTTAACCTTTTCTCCGTCTCATAAATGTGTGACAAGAAAAACATGTTCTTTCCACTAGACTGAAATGTCATTAGTCCTATCTCCTGACTTTAAGCTACTTGATGAAAGTCAAGTCTTGCTTAAAGTTCCCAGACATGACAACATGTACAATTTTAATCTAAAGAATGTTGTTCCTTCAGTAGGTTTGACTTGTTTATTTGCAAAGGCTACAATAGATGAGTCTAATTTATGGCATAGGAGGCTTGGTCATAAAAACTTTAAAACTATGAACAAACTTGTGAGGGGAAACCTTGTAAGAGGATTGCCTTCAAAGCTTTTTAAAAATGACCATACTTGTGTTGCTTGTCAAAAGGGAAAGCAACACAAAGCCTCTTGTAAGACCAAGCTTGTAAGCTCTATCAGCCAACCCATACGAATATTGCATATGGACTTATTTGGGCCAACATCTATAAGGAGTATTAATCACAAGATATATTTCCTTGTTGTCACTGATGACTATAGTAGGTTTAGTTGGGTTTTCTTTTTGTCAACTAAGGATGAGACTAGTGGGATCCTTAAAACCTTTATAACTGGCATAGAAAACCAAATAAATCATAAGGTTAAAATCATCAAATGTGACAATGGAAGTGAGTTTAAAAATAATGACATAAATCAGTTCTATGGAATGAAAGGGATTAAAAGGGAGTTTAGTGTTGCCAGAACTCCACAACAAAATGGAGTTGCTGAAAGAAAGAATAGGACACTAATAGAGGCAGCTAGGACTATGCTAGCAGATTCATTATTACCTACTACATTTTAGGCTAAAGCAGTTAGTACATGCTGTTATCGTCAGAATAGGGTTTTAGTGACCAAGCTCACACAAGACACCTTATGAAATTTTACAATTTACATGGTAGACCACCTAGTATAAGTTTTATGAGACCTTTTGGGTGTCCTGTGACCATTCTTAATACCTTAGATCCCCTATGAAAATTTGATAGGATGGTTGATGAGGGGTTCTTTATTGGATACTCTAGAAATAGCAAGGCTTTTAGGGTATTCAACACTAGAACTAGGAAAGTAGAGGGGAACCTACACATAACCTTTCTTGAAAACAAACCCATTGTTGCAGGGAGTGGACCAGATTGGCTCTTTGATATTGATTTACTAACAACTCAATGAATTTTGAGCCTGTTACAAAATGGAAATCAAAACTAATAAGAATGCAGAATCAAGTATAATGTTGAGCAGTACCTACCACCAATAATACTGCTACCACTACTTATGATAGTCAAACAGAGCCAAAGATGTAGAAGTATGATGATGCTGGTAAAAAGACTAATGAAGAACCAACAAATAAGGGTGAAAGAAATGGTCAAGAGAAGGAAAGAGGAGCTTCAAATAAAGAAGGTGACCAGAATGTGCAAGATTTTAGAGCTGAATTAGATAATTATCTTATTCAACAGAAGCAAGGTTATGCTAACAGCATTAACAGAGTTTCTACTGTTAGTCCATCTGTTAGTGCTGTTGGGCAAAGTTTTACTAATGCTGATGATCTTCCAACTGATCCTCTTATGCCTGATTTGGAGGATACTGTTGATCTTCTAAATACTGGTATCTTTAGTGGTGCATATGATGATGAAGATGAGGGTGCAGAGGCTGACCTTAACAACTTGGAAACAACCATGAATGTCAGTCCTATTCCCACAACCAGAATACACAAGGATCATCCTAAAGACCAGATCATTGGAGACATAAATTCTCTACTCAAACACTGGAGGATACAAGATTTCAAAGAACATGCTATGGTCAGTTACATCAAAAAGCAAAGGAGAACAAATCACAAAGATTATCAAAACTGCTTATTTGCCTGTTTTCTCTCACAAATAGAACCCAAGAAGGTGACACAAGCTTTGACAGATCCAAGCTGGATAGAGGCAATGCAAGATGAGTTGCTATAGTTTAGTTTGTAGAAGGTTTGGAGATTGGTTGATTTACCTAAAGGCAAGCATGCCATTGGAACAAAATGGGTCTATAGAAACAAGAAAGATGAGAGAGGGATATTAGTTAGAAACAAGGCAAGACTGGTTGCACAAGGTTACACCCAAGAAGAAGGAATTGATTATGATGAGGTTTTTGCTCCTGTTGCTAGGATAGAAGCAATCAGGTTATTTTTGGCCTATGCATCATTTATGGGGTTCATTGTGTACCAGATGGATGTGAAGAGTGCCTTTTTATATGGTACTATTAAAGAGGAGGTGTATGTGTGCCAACCTCTTGGTTTTGAAGATCCACAGTTCCCTGACAAGGTTTACAAGGTAGAAAAGGCCTTATATGGTCTCCATCAAGCTCCTAGAGCCTGGTATGAGACCTTGTCTACCTACTTATTAGAAAATGGATTTAGAAGAGGAATCATTGATAAGACTTTGTTTATCAAGAAGGACAAAGGTGATATCCTGTTAGTGCAGGTGTATGTAGATGACATCATCTTTGGGTCTACTAAGAAGTCTTTATGTACAGAGTTTGAAAGTTTGATGCACAAGAAGTTCCAGATGAGTTCTATGGGGGAGCTCACTTTCTTCTTAGGGTTGCAGGTCATGCAGAGAGATGATGGAATCTTCATCAGCCAAGACAAGTATGTGGCTGATATATTGAAGAAATTTGATTTCTCTTCAGTAAAAACAGCAAGCACTCCAATAGAGACTAACAAGGCATTGCACAAGGATGAAGAAGCTGAGGATGTGGATGTTTACTTATACAGATCAATGATTGGATCATTGATGTACTTAATAGCTTCTAGGCCTGACATAATGTTTGTTGTTTGTGCTTGTGCAAGGTTCCAAGTTACTCCTAAAGTCTCACATCTTCATGTTGTGAAGAGGATCTTTAGATACATAAAAGGTCAACCAAAATTGGGACCATTGTATCTTAGGATTCACCTTTAACTTGGAAGCTTTTTAGATAGTGACTTATGCTGGAGCTAGTGCTTGACAGGAAATCCACAAATAGGAGGCTGTATTAATTACCTATGCAAAAGGTTGAGTTTCATGGCAATGTAAAAGAGCAACAAGGTTCCAACTCAACAACTGAAGCAGAATACGTTGCTGCTGCTAATTTTTGTGGATTAGTGTTATGGGTTCAAAATCAAATGCTTGATTATGGGTTCAACTTTATGAACACCAAGATTTACATTGATAATGAAAGTACAAATATGTATTTGAATAATCTAGTGTTTCACTCTAAAACCAATCACATAGAGATTAGGCACCATTTCATCAGAGATCTTATGAGGAATATGCTTTTATGATAATTATACTAAAAAGAAAAAGAAAATATTTTTTACTTTTTATATTTTTTATTTTTTTGGATTTTTGAAATATTTAACAAAAATGAAACTTTCGAGGACGAAAGGATCTTCAAACCAAATCAACAAACGTAAACGACGGAATCTTTAACACAAGTCCCCGGCAACGGCGCCAAAAACTGATGTTGAGTTTTATACACTATAAAATATATAATATAATACCACAAGAGCAATTAAGAAAATTCCCTAAGGAAAATTCACTCTTAAAAGATATATATAATATATAATACGTATATTTAACCGGGAAGTATGATCACCCGGGTCGTTTCCCCAACGACTTGTGAAATTGAAACCACGTTTTAGCTCGGATTATGATTTGAATGAGAGAAAAGATATTTTTGATTATCTATAACTACTAAATAAAAGCAACAATTAAAATAAACAATTAAAAGCAATTAAACACTTAAACAATTAACGGGTGACAAATAAAACGTGACAATTAAGCAAATAAGACAAAATTAAACTTTAAGAATGCAAACTAAATTTCTAAACCTAAAGTAGGACAAGAGAAAATTTTAGGAAAAAGAAAAATATTTTTTTGATTATTTTTTTATTTATTATGAATTAAAAAACTAATTTAATCTAATTAAATTCTAAAAAAATAGCAAATTAAGTCCTAAAAATTTAGAAAAATGATTTTTAAACTTAGAAAAGTCTAAAATAATATAAAAACTCAGAAAACTATTTTTAACTATTTTTAAAATTAAAATCCTATTTTTAAACTTAAAATTAAAAGCTCAAAAATGAAAATTAAAATCTAAAAGTGGTGAAAATGATTTTTCTTAATGTAAACCTAAAGCTATTTTTTATAAAACTAAAAACTATTTTTTTTTAATTTTCTTTGAAAGTTTTTATATTTTTAATGAATTTCCGAAAGTTAAATCCTTAGAAAAATGATTAAAAATAATATACTAAATGGAAAAATGTGAAAAATTCAGGGAAAATCCTCAATGCAACAAAGTTCAAAGGAAAAATAAGGAAACTTACCCAGCTTATCCAATAAGCTGGATAATGAAGCTTATATGCTACGGCTTATATTAAAAAGCTAAAAAGAAAATGCCTATAAGTATTAAATGTAGGGAAAGGTGAATGGATGAGCTATTGAAGCATATTGGTAAGACGTATGGCTTGTGAGGGAGAGGTCGTGGGTTCTAGTCTGGCAACACACCCGTTTTTGCTATTTTTTATTTTTGCTTTTTATAAAAAACTGAATATTGAAATTTAAAGAAGACTAATTTTTAAGCAACTTTAAAACTGAACTTTTGGTCTGAAAATGAAAAATAAGCTCTGAAACAGCTTATGAATAAGCTGTCCACAGAAACTAAGGGTTTGAGCTTAAAAAGCTTTGTTGACACTTAAAAGCTTGCACAAGCTTAAATATAAGCTTAAATTTCAAAACAAAAGCTGTTCCTGGAAGCTTATGATGAGCTTAAACTAATCCTAATAAGCTTACTCTACTGAAAACACTAAAAACCAACTAACATTGAGGATCAAAACAGCTAATTCAAGAACAAACTCAAAAAGCTCAAAATTAAGAAAAACTCAAATGCTCAATAAGCCAAAACTTAAGCTAAGCTTATGGAATATTATCTAACTACTATTAAACTTTGAATTCAAGTAATAAAAACAGATATCATAAGCTAAATTTATAAAATTAAAAGCTAATCTAATTTACTACTGTTTTTGGCTTTTTTTTGGCTAATTAATGACTTTTTAAGCTAAATGTACCTAGGTAAATAAGCTAGTAAATGAAAACTAAGACTTGATTTAACTTAAGCTATATCTAATCTATATTTAACTTGAATTTAAGATCCTAAAACCTAAGTTTTCTAGCTAAAATTAAACCTAAAAGTGACAGCATACTAACTGCTGTTAGTACTGATGCACTTGGCAAGAGTTCAAAAGCCTAAATGCAGGTAACCAATTTGGTTACCTCTGCACCAATACACTCACAGGATTAAAAACTAACAGTCAAGAAAATCAAAGCCTTAGAGGGTTTAATCAAATTTTCACAAGCAACAAGGAAAGGGTAAAGTGCCCTGGTGGCTGAGACATACAAATTAAGCCAATAACTATGATTTTAATGCTAAAGCTAATCCTCAAAATATCTTTTAAAACTGCTCAAATATAAAAACACTAAAGTCTATAACACTAAAGCTAAAAACAGATAAACAGAAACACCCCTTAATAAGCAAAAATAAGTAATAAGTCACTAATAAGCAAATAGATTAAGCAAATAAGCGTTTACACTATTCTGTTAATAAGCCTTAATTTACCTAGAATTGAAAAAAAAAAAAACCAAAACCAAAAAAAAAAAAAGAAGTTAAATGAAAACTAACCTTCAGCTTCAGCTAAACAGAAGCTAAGACTCAATTAAGCTTAATCAACAGCTCTGGCTTATTTAAAATAAGCCAGTAAAGGTCTTTGGGAGTCCTTCCAGATTTGACTCCCCTTCCATAAGCTTATAATCTAATAAGTTCAAGATATTTAATTGGTTTATTAGGTATAAGTATGATTAAGGTAGAATTAAACTCAATTACTAGCTTAGAGACTAGTAAGAGCTTATATGAGCTTATTAGATCAATAGCTTAACATTTGAGAAGAATTGAAAATTTATGAGTGAAAAATAAAAGTGCTTATGACAGATTATTTAAGAGCAAAACTAGATTTCATTAAAATAAAACTTGATTACATTATCAAAAGAAAGTTACAACTGAATTTTAAAGGAAATTACAATAAGCTAATTTAAGCTAAAATCTACTAAGCTACTACTAGGTAAAAACGGGAAAAGAAGATGATATTGTGTGTGAGTGAGGGCCTATTTATAGCACCTAGCTGAACCTTCTAGGCCTTGATTTCTGTTAGACGCTCCTCCCAATTATATCCGTATGATCTTCTCAATGATTGGATCTTCATTGTCCACCCTTGGATCAATTTTCATCTCACTCGGATTGCCAAGCTGGCAATCCTTGTTGAGGCCCTTGTACTTATTGTGTGAGTGATTGTAGAGTAAAAACCATCATCCCTGTGCTTCTTGCCATAGCCACGTGGCATTGTGAACTAAAGAGGGTGTTTGATTGACTTATTTGACCCTGCCATACTGTTGTAGACCTTATGAATTGACCAATGCACCCTTTAATTTGCATTTTCCCCTTGATTTGACCATAGGTAAATAAGGAAGGGGACGATCTATAGTAAAACTGTATTTCGCGCCCTTTTTTAACTAAACGGGTAAATCAGGTGGAAACTTTGGGGAAATGGCACATTCAGTCCTTGTGTTTGGTTATTCAAAGTTGTACTGTAAAACATCTTTGGAATTTGGCAATTTAAGTCCCTATGGTTTAGTGAAAAAGGATTGGGCTAGGGTATTGGGCTTATGTAATGGGCTATTGAATCCGGGTATGATTTTTAGGTTTTAAGGGCCCCATTAAGCCTTAGGGACCAATATGGTAACTTTCTGAAACTTGGAGGGACTCAAATGGTAATATTGGAGTTTTTGTCCTTTTATGGTTGACTTTTGTGGACTGAGAATTGACCAGGGTTGACTTTTTGACTTTGGCTTTCGGCTCTTGCACGCTTTTCCGTTCTCGTGTCTATGTTTTCCTGTTTTTGACGATTTTCTTGTGATTTTTGTCTTATCCGTACCTGTATACACAAAACACAAAAAATAAGCATATCTTTGCCATTTTTAGTCTGTTTTGGGTTATTTAGGGTCATTTTTGGTGTTAACGGATATGTGTATTTTACACTTATCAACAGTTTATCACTTGAGTGCAATAAGCTTAAAAGGACAGAATTTGAAATAACTTGTAAACTTGAAATTTTGCATTAACTTTTAAAAGATGATTACAAAGCTTGAATTTAAATGGCAATATTTAAAAGACTTAAAACATAAATTTAAAACATTGAAAGTAAATTTTAAAACTAAAACTAAAACTACACTACTTTACTTTGGTCTTCAATCCTTCTTCCTTTTATAGACCTTCAAAACCCTAGCTGCCTTCTTCTTGTCTCTTAGCTATGAAGCTTCTAGCCTCTCCAATTTGGACCATTGGATTGGAGTGGTCACTAAGGGTTTTAACCATATACGTTGGATCATGATTGACAAATGAGAGAAGAGAGAGGTTGCCAGTTGCGTGTTTGTTATTTTATGGTGTGGGGTTTGTGTCCAACTTTTGTCGTGTTGCAGGGAAGGAAAGGGACAGAGGTGGGAGATGATGAATAGTGAATGGCGGGTATGGATTTAAGGTTTGAGTTTTGGCAGAATTAGTCCCTGAGTGTGTATAGTTTAATTACAACCACATTCCTTGTGGTTGGCATCTTTGGTCCTTGAGGTTTTATAAATGTTTGCACCGTTAGTACTTAAAGGACTAAGGGTGTAAAGGGATAGAAGGGTGATGGTTAACAAGTTGTTAAGTGTTTATGGGTTATGGCTTGGGATTGTTTGTTAGGCTGGCTATAATAAAAGAGGACTTGGGCTTTTTTATAAGGCTTAAGTCTTATTAAGTCTTCATAATGTTTAAATGGGCTGACCCTGCCCATTAGATGGGTACGGTTTAGCCCATTTAACATTTCTTCGATATCGACTCCGCCTTTGACTTTGACTTTTCAGAGTTGACTTTTTGTTGACTTTGACTTTGACTTTTTCTGCTCTTTCCGTTCACGCTCTATCCGATCTCGTGCTTGGTTTTGTCGTTTTGGCTTCGATTTTGTCCTTTTATTAGGTATCCGTTACCTGCACAATATAAATGCAAAACATATAAATACGATGTATTTTTGGTACGTTTTTGGTCATTTAAGTCCGGTTTTAATGGAAAATGGTATGTGTATTTAAGCACATACCATACTCTTAATGAGATACAAAGTTTATCGATGTATACTATCATTAGGCATATTTAGGAAGAGCCATTTAATCAGATTAGAGAATGAATATGAGACTATTACTAGTGGTGCTCAATTCAGGCTAAACACGACCATTTTTACGGGTTATACACCGAACCCAACTTCACTCTTAGAAGCAATTCAACCGTTAGGTCAAATTGAATTTCTAGTGCAATAGATTCTCCAGTAGTCATTCTCATGTTAGACAAAATAGAATTCTTATATTTTCCTAATGAAGTGTAGCAAAGATAAAATTTGTATTATCTTTTCATAAAGGACCTAACATGACTCAACTAACATACTTTAATTCCGGTTTACATAATCCTAATCAAGATGTGTGAAATTCTAAGATAAGCGTAAGCAAGATGTTTTAATCTTTTGTTCAAGATCTATATGTTGTTTGGTTTTGATTACATATTGCTTGATTTAATAGATGTCTTATACTTAGTCATCTTACATGTGTAGTTGTCACATGTGATATTTAACGTGTTTGGTTTTTTCAAAAGCTAAGAGATGTAATTATCTGTGACAATGAAAAATATGTTATATTAGGAGTGTTTTAAGAATGCTCATTTGCATGTCTTGTGAAATGAATCTCATCAAGATTATTTATCTTAATTGAGTTTGTGATTCTTTAATGATAAATGATTGAAAAAAGACTTATTCTATTTTTAAACAAATATGTTTTTCTAAAATTATTATTCTTATCAATGTTGTATATCATAATTAAATAAGTATTTGAATAAATATATTTTCACATGTCTACGCATTGACACATATTTTGATAGGTTATTTTTCAATTCTACTAACTTATATTTTTCAAATTTTATGTAGTGTATTTTCTTGTAACACAACCATTTATGCTACGAAGAAAATAAAATGCATAGTAGTTGACATTTTATGAGTATATAAATGAGTTTTCTAACAATTTTTATACAACACACATCTTTTATAAAATACTATACGTTTTAAAAAAAATATAATTATGTGTGTATGTTAGAACCATACAAGCACAAGCATTTTCTTTTTCTTAGTTACTAATGTATT
>BQNB010022775.1:0-62610 GCA_026074375.1 Tanacetum coccineum | reverse complement strand
AATCATTTCATCCACCCTACTACCCCCCCCCCCCCAGTTGTATAAATGCCATGTTGGCAATCCCTCTCCATTCCCAAAAGCATTTTGATGGCTAAGATTGTCTCCAAAGAAGCTCAATAGAAATCAAAGGCTGGGATTTGTTTTAGATTCCCCTCACACAACAAGCACACTTCATTTTTTGCTCTCCAAAAGAAGAACAAGCTGCAAGTTGAAGACTTCGGCTATAAATAGAGCCTTTTGTAAGCCTTTGAGGCATCTTAGAATCTAGTTTTTAGTTTTTAGTAACTAATTAATTTTTAATCTTAAGTTTAAATTTCAAAGTCATTTACAGCTTTTTACTTTCAGCTTTGTAACATTTTCAAGATTAATGCAAGTTTGAAGTTTTTAAGTCAGTTTACAATACCAGTGTTAAGTTTCATAATCATATTGTTTTGTTTTCCAAAAGCTCTCACCACAGCTTACTTATAAGCTGTTTTCATTCAGTAAGATAAAAAAGTTAAGTAGTTAAAAGAAAAATCATAAATATCACTCTCAAATACACCACAGCTTATTTTATTGGATGATAAGTCAGTTCTGGATGGGCTTATGGACTCTCACTAGCTTGCTTTATGCAAGCTAGAGCTTGTAGATTCATTGTTTGACCCTGTTTAGAGCAAGGGTTTTGTAAGTCTATCTCTCTTTCTCTCATTATTCTTACTTTCAGCAGAACTGCTAGTTATAAGTTAACACTGCTAGGCCATTTTTAGCTTATTTAAGTGCTTAATCTTAATCATAATTGCTTATAAGTGTCTTATTTTGTTGATAGATAGTCTGTTTTTGATTAATTTGAAAGAAAAAATGATTTTTAAGGGGTATTTTCAACTAGCAGTACTAACCTTAAGTTAGTACTGCTAGTTCATTTTCTTGGATTTCAAAGGTAGCAGTACTAACTAACACTAGCAGTACTAACTCCAAGTTAGTACTGTCAGTTAAAACTGTTAGTACTGACAGGTCATTTTAGCTTATCAGCTTATTATTTCAGCTTGTTTAAGATTTCTTTAGATTTTTAGAGTAGATTAAGCTTATTTTAGTGTACTGTTTTCAGTAGAACTTATTTGTCTTTTCAAAATAACTTTAAGAGTTTATCAGTTTTAGTTTTCTAGCTTGTTTATCATTATAGTCTATTCTGGTTGCTTATTCTTATGCTTAAGTGCTTATTTTGGGTAGTTAACTTTCTGTTTTAGCTTATTTGCTTATTTCTTGTTTAATTGTGTTTTGTTAAGGCTAGCAGTACTAACCTTTAGCTAACAGTACTAACTTAAGCCTAGCAGTACTAACTCTAAGTTAGTACTGGTAGTTAATACTGTTAGTACTGTTGTTAGTACTGTTGTGTTTCTCTTGTTTAATTTAGCTTAATTGCATGCTTAATTTGCTTATTTAGATTTAGATTAGCTTATTTGTCTGTCTTAAGCTAATTAGAGCTTATTTGTGCCTTAGTGTAAAAGTTTTTAGTAGCTTTAATTCAATTTCCAGCTTATGTTCTTTGTTTAAATTTTATGTGCATTTACTTTCAGTTTTAATTCCCAATCATTCCTTGTTACATTCAAACACCAATCATCAATCGTTCTTCGATAATCCATTTCTAGCCTCGTTGGGACATAACGACCCGGGAACACCCTATACTGCTTCCGGTTTTCTTGATCTCGCGTGGTTTCGTCCCTTGGTGTATTTATGTCATATATAGATAGGTTTTAAGGGGTGAGTTCGCGCGTGACCAATTTTTGGCGCCGCTGCCGGGGAGGTTGAAAAAGAATATCGCTACGTATTGACAACTTGTATTTATATCTGTGAATATTTTTCTTCTACAAAAATATAAAAAGTACAAAAATATTTTTCACTTTCTTTTATTAGTATAATTATCATCTAAAAACAAAAGAAAAAAAAAATTATGGATTTGTCAGCACGGTAGATGCTGAAGAGTGGCGACAGAGGATTAGGGATGTCGGGTATGGTATTAGGGATACTTGGGTAGGTCCGGCAGAGGCAGTTCCTGATATAGCACCTATGACCGTGGGAGAGGTCAATACTAGGGTCACAGAGCTTGCTGAGCTCCATGAGCATGATACCCAGGACTTGAAACTTACTATAAGGATGCTAAGGATAATAGGTCTCGTATACACAACGAGTCTATAATGACTCACACGTCGATTGCACTTAGGGGGATAAGGATGACTCTTCAGGAGACAGTGTGGATGGTGGAGGAGAGCCTCTGCTCCCCGAAGCTTGGCATACTCGATAGGATTGATTCAGGCGACTCATCCGGAGCTTCAGACCCATCGTGATCATGTGTATGCACACGAGACCCATCTTTAGGCACACCAGACACAACTACAGCTGTAGAGCACTCTCATTCAGACACAACATCAGGTACATGAGACTCGCTTTCTGATGCAGCAGACTGAGTTAGTAGCGCTTCGAGAGACTGACCGTAGGCGTCAAGACCAGATGGTAGAGACTCTCCGAGTGATTAGAGACCTTGAGGCGAAGATGAGCGACATGCAGGCCCATTTTATCACTGCAGGGCAGCAGAAGGAGGGCTAGGACAGCCAGCGACCAGAGGCTAGGATTCCAGAACCACCAGGATGCTTCTAAGAGATGCTGACCGCCACATCTATGATTTATGTTTATTTTATCCTGCTAAGTCAATTGTACGCATGTTAAGTAATAGGGTTATCCCCGCTATCAATAGCCTTAGATCTTGTATTGTATTAAGTGTACTCGTCCACCTATTTCATGTAAAATTTCAAAGTTATGAATGAAATGGACTTGTTATGTTGAAGTACAACATACCTCTCTTGTGTTGATAACTCACCTAAACATTATTTATATTCGTCAGATAAATAAACATCATTTTTGTCTTTTGTAATCTAACAAATATGGCACCTCACAGAAAGGACCGAAATACCCCTGTTAACAACACCTTCAAACAACATACTCCAGAATCCTTCCAAGCAATGATGGACCAAGCTCTTTTGCGAAAGTCACCAATGGAATGGAAGCCATAGTTCCGCACGAGATAACCGAAGGAAAGTGCAACTACGTGCCTTGTTTTTACACTGACTTCATGAAGTGTCAACCTTTGAACTTCAAGGGAACTGAAGGCGTGGTTATGTTTGACTCGGATGGATTGAGAAGATGGAGTATTGGATTCAATATTCAATGGTTAGCCTATTCAGAATCTAGTAAAGTTTGTCAACCTTGCACACAGGTATGTGCGCTTTGACTTGTGTGGAATGGTCAGATAGAGAACCTTAGGTCAGAGACATATACAATGGAACTTGGAAGTACTCAAGAAAAAGATGACGGACAAGTATTATCCGCAGGGTGAAATCAAGAAACTAGAAATCGAGCTGTGGAACCTAAAGGTCAAGGGGAACGATGTTCCAGCATACACTGAACGATTCCAAGAGCTAACCCTGATATGTACCAAATTTGTTGCCAACGAAACCGAGAAGGAGGTTGACAATACATCATTGGACTTCTGACAACATTAAAGGAACTAAAGTCAGCCAACCCAAGATGGTTGGATGAGACTATTGATTGGCCAAGACGTGATGGATCAGAAACTCTGCACCACGAGGAAAGGCAATTTGACACAAAAGAAGGCTTGATGATTCATCCAGAAACAACCATAGTCACCAGAACCAACCCTTCAAGAGGCAGAATGTCGCCAATGACTACAATAATGAAGGACAGGCAAAAGAAAGCCGTATTGGGGATCTCGCCAAGTGCACCAAGTGCCATCTTCACCATAATGGCCTGTGCACCCAGAGGTTCTACAAGTGCAACAAAGTAGGACACTTTGCTCACGATTGCAGGAGTACTATAATACAAATGTTGTCTAATACTCCAAAGGGCATTGGGGCAACCTAAAGGAAATGGGGTTTATTTGAGTGTAGAGATCACTAGGGCATTTCAAGAAGATTGTCCCTAAAGCTGAAGAATAAAGAAGGAGGAAATTGGACATATCACAAGCATGGGTTATGCAGTTGGGAATGCAAAAAGAAGGGAATGCATCTGAAACCTGATGCCAAATGTCGTCATGGTACGTTTCCTCATAGAATAAACCACTATGCATCTAATCTATTCGACACAGGTGCCGATAGAACTTTATATCCAACTCATATAGTTCCTGATTAACACCGCCCCAACTCCATTAGAAAATTGTTATGATGTCGAATTAGCTGATGGGAAATTAGTCAGGATAGACACTATAATACGAGGTTGCACTTTAAATTTCATAAACCATCCATTCAACATAGACCTAATGCCCGTAGAACTGGGTAGTTTCGATGTCATTATCGGTATGGACTGGTTAAGAAGATGTCACGCCATGATCGTGTGCGATGAGAAACTTGTTTAAGTTCCCTATGGGAATGAAACTTTGACTTTTTGTGGCAACGAAAGTAACAACGGGAGAGAATCCCGGTTGACAGTTATCTCATGCTTAAAGGCTCAAGAGTACATGGCAAAAGGATGCCTGGTCTTTTTGGCACAGATATCTGCCAAGAAAGTGGAGGATAAGTCGGAAGGAAAACAAATAAAGGACGTACCAATCATCCAAGATTTTCCTGAAGTATTTCCCGAAGACTTGCCAGGTCTTCCTCCAGCTCGACCAGTGGAATTCCAAATCGACTTAATTCCAGGAGCCGTACCCGTAGGTCGAGCACCGTATCGATTGGCTCCATCCGAAATGAAGGAATTATTGTAACAATTACAAGAACTTTACGACAAAGGATTTATAAGGCCTAGTTCCTCACCTTGGGGAGCCCCGGTCTTATTTTTCAAAAAGAAGGATGAGTCATTCAGGATGTGCATCGACTACCGTGAGTTAAATAAACTGACAATAAAAAATCGTTATCCACTCCCGAGGATCGACGATTTGTTTGATCAACTCCAGGGATCTAGTATTTATTCAAAGATAGATCTGAGATTAGGATATCACCAACTTAGAGTACGAGAACAAGACATTCCAAAGACGGTATTCCGAACTCGGTATGGTCATTACGAGTTCTAAGTTATGCCATTCGGACTGACAAACGCACCTACGGTATTCATAGACCTCATGAACCGAGTGTGCAAGCCTTACCTGGATAAGTTCATAATCATCTTTATTGATGACATACTGATTTATTCAAAGGACGAGAAAGAGCACAAGGAACATCTTAAGGCAATTTTGGAATTGCTTAAGAAGGAGCAGTTGTATGCTAAGTTTTCAAAATGTGAATTTTGGATCCCGAAGGTACAATTTCTCGGACACGTCATAGATAGCAGAGGCATACATGTGGATCCAGCCAAGATAGAATCTATCAAAGATTGGGCATCTCCTAAGACACCAACGGAGATCCGCCAATTTTTAGGTCTTGCTGTAATATTCGGAGTTCAATCCCCGAAAAGGAATTTTCGAAAATTGCTAAATCAATGACGAAACTTACTCAGAAAGGAATCAAGTTTGACTGGGGAGAAAAGGAAGAGAATGCTTTTTAGTTAATAAAGCAGAAGTTGTGCAGTGCACCAATTCTGGCTTTACCTGAAGGAAGCGAAGACTTTGTGGTCTACTGTGATGCGTCACACAAGGGTTTAGGTGCTGTATTAATGCAGAGAGAGAAGGTGATTGCTTATGCTTCTCGACAACTAAAGGTTCACGAGAAGAACTACACCACTCATGATTTGGAACTTGGATCGGTAGTGTTTGCCCTAAAGTTATGGAGACACTATCTATATGGAACCAGATGCACCGTGTTCACCGACCATAAAAGCCTACAACACATCCTCGATCAGAAGGAGCTTAACATGAGGCAACGCCGTTGGCTAGAATTGTTAAGTGATTACGATTGTGACATTCGTTATCATCCAGGGAAGGCAAACGTAGTGGCCGATGCGTTGAGCCGTAAGGAACGGATTGAGCCATTGCGGGTTCGAGCCTTAGTTATGACAATTGGCTTGGATCTTCCCAAACGAATACTAGAAGCTCAGATCGAAGCCCAGAAACCAGAGAACCTCGTGAATGAAGACGTAGGCGGTATAATCCGAAGGGATATACCCAAGGAAAGATTGGAACCACGTGCCGATGGAACCTTATGTTTACACGGCAGGAGTTGGTTACCTTGCTATGGAGACTTAAGATCCGTGATTATGCACGAATCCCACAAGTCGAAATATTCTATCCATCCCGGTTCAGAAAAGATGTATCAAGACATGAAAAAGCTATATTGGTGGCCCAATATGAAGGCAGACATCGCCACGTATGTTAGCAAATGCCTGACGTGTGCAAGGGTCAAGGCCGAACATCAAAGGCCGTCAGGATTGCTAGTACAACCTGAGATACCCGAATGGAAGTGGGATAACATCACGATGGATTTTATCACCAAGCTTCCTAAGTCGTCGCAAGGTTTTGACACCATCTGGGTGATTGTGGATCGACTTACAAAATTTGCTCACTTCTTGCCAATAAGGGAGAATGATCCATTGGACAAGTTGGCAAGGTTGTACCTGAACAGGATAGTGGCAAGACACGGGATACCTGCCTCAATTATCTGTGATCGTGATGGAAGATTTACTTCAAATTTCTGGAGATCATTTCAGAAAGCTTTGGGTACAGATATTAGTATGAGCACTGCGTATCATCCAGAAACTGACGGCCAGAGCGAGAGAACCATTCAAACTCTCGAGGACATGCTACGTGCTTGCGTGATCGATTTTGGCAAGGGCTGGGTTAAACATTTGCCATTGGCCGAGTTTTCATACAATAACAGTTATCACGCTAGCATAAAGGCCGCCCCTTATGAGGCACTGTATGGTCGAAAATGTCGATCACCGGTGTGCTGGGCCGAGGTTGGGGAAGCCCAACTGACTGGTCCGGAATTGATCCAAGAAACAACGGAAAAGATCGTCCTGATCAAGCAAAGGATGCAAGCAAAAATGCTGATATTAAAAATCTTTTTTAGTAGCCAAAACTCAAAACACGAAAGTTGTCCGGGACTGTTTTTAAGCAACTTTAATAAAGGCAACTTTATAAATAAGCACTCAATAATAACCCCAAAAAAGCAAATAAGCTGCTGATAGATTGCAAAATTAGCAGAAATGATGCTCCAAAACTGCTGATTTTAATTAAAAAAGTCGTTTATAGGCCAAAACTCAAAACACAAAGTTGTCCGGGACTGTTTTTAAACAAACTTTAATAAAAAGGCATCCTTATAAAAATAAGCACACAATAAGGCCCAGAAAAGCCGAATAAGCTCAGATGCAGAAAGTTAAGGGTTTGGACTTACTTTAGTAAATAAGCTGTACAAAGGCCAAAAAAACCAAAATGAAAAAGGAAAGAGTGTATGGAAAGCTTATATTGTTTGCTAAATCTGATCCAAAAAGCCTTTTTCAACATAAAAACAACTTAACTTAACCAATTATGCAATCAAAATATAGTAAACTCTAACTTTTTCTAAAATAATCCAAAATGAAAAATCAACTAAAGAATCCTAAATAAGCCAAAACTGAAAAAGTGTGCTTTTAGAAATAAGCTCACTAATGATCCTTATTAAGCCACCTATGCACTTTTTTATTAAATAACCATTTGAATAAGCACAATAAGCACAAATGACAAACTACTATTTTTTGATTTTACTTAAAATAAGCTCTTTTTAGTTAAAAATGAGCAAGCAAATGGATTCTTATGATGATATAAGCTAAAAACCAATTGAAATTTAAGCTCAAATGAACAATAATTAAGACTCAAGAAGATATTTTGAAACACTAAATAAGCCAGAAAAGCTTATAAAAAGCTAATTACCCCTTTTTTTTTTTTAAACTCTCAAGTCAGATTGCTGAACTTAAACTTTTAAAACACAATAATTGCACAGTACAAACAACACTTACGCCAATGCATAAAAACACTTAATAGAAATTAATATAATGATACAAAGCTTAAAACCAAGGAAAATTTAAGCATATATTAACACTATATACGCGCAGGGATAAGGGGGACGGAGGGAAGAAGGGCACGGAGGAGCCCGCGCTAGGGGTGCCACTCGTGAGCTGGTGCCCGCTGTCTCCTGAGCGGGTCTCTGGCTGCCGCGTCGGCGGAAGAATGGGCGGCTGTATGGCGGCTACCGGGTACGGGGCACTGGCGACACAGCAGCGAGACACATTATAAACATCATGTTTCCCAGTTAAGAATCAGAAGCGACCTGTGTCTCTCTAAAACTTACCAGCTCACACCAACTCTTCTCCTCTCTTCTCCTCTCCCCAATGTATTCAAAACGTCTAATAAAACAGTAAAAATAGGAGAGCAGGGAGGAGGGGGGAGGCGGGAGCCGTCAACCAACATTATACTAGTTTTGTGTGATTTATACTATACGACACATTACATACACACATATCACTTGGAGATCTCAGAGTCCAAAGTGAAAGAGGAGGCGCGTGTTGAGAGTTGGCGCGGGGGGGTGGAATTCTTTTATGGCGCGGCGGGTTAGATGGTTAACATAAAAGTGGTTGTTGGAAGTCAGTAGGTGTATATGCAGTAGCGAGCCAGCAAGTCTAGAACATGATAAGGATGTCAGCCTCTTAGCGATGAAGAAGAGCAGGATGATACAGGGGTCTGGGTTGCCTCATGGTTTGTATAGAGTTCATATGAAAGTCTCATAACTTTCCTGCGCTACACTTTCTCTTTTCTTAACGGTCCTACCAAGAACGCTCCGCCCAGACACCATAGCCCTATCATCAAACTATTACATTTACCACAAATCTCGTAACTTATCCTCCTTCCGCATAATCTATTCAGCTTAAATCAATACACCTACCTAAACTCAAGTCTCCTCTGGCTACCTGCATCTACAACAGCTTTATGACTATCCAGTCCATACACTACTATCAAGTAACTTCTCTCAAAGCCTCCGCTACCCTTCCATCATCGAGGGTCGATATTAGTGTGTCCTCTGTACAATGACTCTGCACAATCGCGTCGAATCTTTAAAATGTATTAGCTCCTATACCACCCTCTATGCATCTGAGAGCGCTAACCCCTCTCTCTTCCCACAAAACAAAAAGGGATAAATTTAGCTTTTTCACATCAACGCTCATTCTCCGCTCCTACCTCTCCAGTACCGGCTCTGCGAGTCTTTTCTCAACATCAAACCTAATCTCTTTGAGCTCATTAATTCTGATTCTCTGTCATCATCTACTAGAGAGCATAAAATCCGACAACCTGTCTTCTTTATCAGCATTATCCAACCGCTAACTCATCAATCAAGAAATCCGCATCTACGCCATTCTGCTCACTCCTTACTCTAGACACATAGCCAAACGGTATATTGAGATGAAGCAAATGCTAAGTGTAAACCTTAAAGAAAAGTGCAAGAAAATAAAGAGACTTACAATGAAGCCTCAAGCTAAGCACGAAGAACCCAAAAGGGCAGCTCTAAGCCCCGTACTTATTAATAAGGTAGGGTATGAGTCCATTTGGTTTTCCATTACAACCGAACTACCCAAATGCTTCCACAATACAAATGCAAAGGTAATTCAGGGAATAAACTGGTGTTGCAGAAATTTTAACTTATTTAACACTTATTTAGCTCATATAAAAGCTTTAAGGACTGCTTCAAGAGCCAATTAGTAGCTTTAAAACAAACTTAGAGGTAATGTCAAACTTGGAAACACGAATTGCAAAACTAAACAGAAATTTCACTTAAACTTGGAACTATACAAATTGCAGAAAGAAAAAGTTTTTTTTTATATTAAGAAGACTAAAAATAACACTCTAAAAACTTAAAAAATACACTACCTGGTTTTTTACCTGTGCTCACTAGCCCCTATATATACAAAGAAAAAGGTAAAACAAGTTGAAGTCTCTGTTTGACTTTCGAATGACATAGTCTTTGTATGAGCTTGACTGTGTTTTTTTGCTGGTATAAGCTTCCTTGTGCTAGATATGAGTTATTATAAACCTCACAATATAACCTGGCGGTGGGGGGGTGGGCCTTAATTTCGCTTGCATCCTCTCTCATCCCTTGGAGCAAAAATGCCCCTAGATTGCCAACTTGGCATTGAGGCGCATGTGGGGTGAGTAGGAAGGGTGTTTGTCAAGTGGTTGATAGAGTGTTGCCCAGGGTAGCAGATATGTGAGCAAAAATGGTGTGCTGGGCTGGTATTGGTAATTGGCGGAGATTTGGGAAGAAAGGTTTATACAAGTAGGTTGTGAGACAGGAGGGGAAGGATTTGAAGATGAAGACGGGTAGTGTTGGTTTGTGTACAAGATAAAGCCCTCCACATCTTTCTCCTTTTCATTTCATCTTTTTCCCCTTTCTTATTCCTTTTATAAATGAAAGGTTTCCCAAATTGGCATAAACATGGCACTCCCTGTGTTTGTTCCGTTAATTAATATTAACTTAGGGTGTTTGGCACTTTTGACCCCTCATGTTATAGTTTCATTCTTTTGCTTTTTCTCTCGGAGGATGACTTGACATTTGATTGGGCCCTTCGTCTTCACACACATTTGTGGGCATCCCGGTCATGTTTTTGTCGCTTTTTGCTTGGTTTTTCGTCTTTTGTGTGAGATATCCAATCCTGCAAAACACAATAAGCAAAAGCAAGCATATGATTTTGGCATTTTATGAGTCCGTTTTTGGGTTAGTTTTATGCTCGTTTTATAAAGTACAAGGTAGTGTGTAATTAAGCACAAACCAAAATCCCCCAAACTAAGTATGATGCGTGTCCCACGCAATGCTATGCGAAGTAAGCACTCGAGAAACCAAAAATCTCAAATTCCCTCGACGTAATAACTTTGGAAAAATAGCCAAGCCGTTTACAAAGGGAATAAAAAATTACAATAGCCTCAAACAATCCCGGTTCCCTCGACCAAGTTTTTTATATTACACAACTACTCATAAATTTATTTTTTGGATTTTTTTTATTCATACATGTTTGACTTCCTTATTTATCAACAATGGGTGTGATCATAAAATGAGAAAACGTTCGTAGAATTATAAAAAATCCCGCGGACCGACCTGACGGATACTTTCATCGTCCCCTATTTTTTTTCACAAGTTCCCCAGCTAAGCAATTAAACAAGATCATTGTCCGATATAATTTTTAGTATTTAAGCACTCATACTTATGAACTTGTGAGACTTTTTACTCCCAGGACTTGGATAAAATGAATAATGAAGTGTGTAGTTCTTCGGTTTTAAATCAAACATAGATAACTTATTTTCATAGTCATAATTGCAAGATGAATACACGACTCAAATCGAACAACTTATTAGGTAACTTGTAACTTGATTATAAGACATAGAACTTTTTTGCAACATATTTATCATTTTCATAAGGTTCTTAAAGCTAGGAATGTGTTTGCTTAGTTCTGAACACCTACCTAGCCTCTGCTCCCTAGTAGGATATCACAACCAATGACCGTTTGTTACTTAGTTGGAAGAACCCACCCCGTTGCTACGTTTGGGAAATCACATCAACACCTTCTTCTAAATATGGCTAAGGATCGGTGTCTTAGTTTGAACCCTCACCTAGACCTTTCTTCTAAGTGAGATATCACAACACACCAAATCCCTAGAAGTAAAGACGTCTTAGTTTGAACCCCCACTTCGTGGTTAGCGGAGTGGGATATCACGACACATCTTTAACTAGCTCCATAAGATCAAATGTATGCTTCATTGGCATAATGTACAATATTCGTGCATTTTTAGCATTCATACTTTCATTCATGCTCTTTTGGCATTTTATCTTCAAAACCCTTAGCTTTTAAAGAAATCAAGTTACAAATTTGAAGCTTTTTCTGAAAATTATCGATTGACTTAGTTGTGAATACAAGCACGGATGATTAGGTGGATTAGAAGCTATGGGGAGAAAAAGAACACAAAGGTATTACATATAAGTTTTGAGCCGAATCTTGCTTAACACATAAGACTTATAATTTAACTCTATCATTGCTTGTTTCCTACATTTTTAAAATTCAAAGCAATAGGAATTCGTGAAAGCACGGCAAGGAACTAGCTAAGGCTCAATACGCCCGATCGAGTCAAAAATTATTCTCATTCTACCCAAAAGAAAAGTCAAAACTGTGACAAAACACTTATTTTATTTTTGAAATTTTATTTATAAGTTTTTCCATTTTTTTGGTAATTTTGCAAAATTTTGTGTGAAAATACGGATTACGGTGGTAACATGCGCAGGCAACAAAACAAAACGAAGAGTACCCCCCCAAACGTAGTGAGCTAAACATCGTCATCGATGAGTGTTTGTAGAAGTGTACAACGGTTAATCCAAAGGCCGGTTATGAAGTATGCCGAAATGTATAAAACCGATAAGACGATTAGATTAGGAATATCGGATTCCCAAATATGAAGCGAGGCTTTGAAGCTCGAGTGATCTGAATAGAACAAAACCGAGAACACAAGGGTAGCCTTCACGATTCCTTAGGCAATACCTGACGAATAACCAACAACCACACGAAACACGGGTGAAAAGAAAAACAAGCTAGTCTCACAAAACAAACAACAGCTTATTCATACAAGTTGCGCCAGCAACTACGGATAAGCGAATGTTGCCTCCCACGGAGCGCTTGTTTGAAGGTCACTATGCTTTGACCCGTCCACCTGAATTATTGGACGATTTTGGGAATGTTTGGAGATCCGGGACTACCAATTGTGGTACGTCCCCTCCAAAGTAGTGCTTTAAACGATGACCATTCACTTTGAAATTTGGCCCAGAGTTTTGAGATAACTCGATGGTGCCGGAACGGGAAAATTGTGCGATAATTTGGAATGAGTCCCCTGACCAGCGGGAAATTTTAAGCTTTCCTGAAAAAATCTTTAATCTAGAGTTTAAAGAGGTATGACTCGATCACAACATTGAAAACGTGCGGTATATTACATCTGAGCATCATGGAACCCTCTTGGTTTTTCTCTTTTATATATTAAAGAGTTTACGTAGTCTTGATTCACGAAGTTCATTTAGTTTCCATTCATTTGAACTTTCCTGCATCACACCCGCAGTTTAGAACATCAAAAATTGTATGCTTGAGGCCCATGTAGGCTTTGTGCTCTAATTCGATCGGTAGATGACATGCCCTTACCATACACTAGCTTGATACGGAGTGTCACCGATGGGTGTTTTTGTAAGCTGTGCGGAAGGCCCGATAAGCATCATCTAGTTTGTCCGACCAGGAGTGCACTATTTTTCTCCCACGCCGACCAGGAAGCACGGTTTTCACCTATGGTCCTTTCAAGGATACGTTTCAAACCACGATTTGATACCTCGACTTGCCCACTTGTTTGTGGATGATACGCGGTGGAGAGACGGTGAGTGACTCCATATTTCTGCATGACCTTTGTAAATTGGTCATTGCAGAAATGAGTTCCGCGATCACTTATGATAGCTCGAGGGACACCAAATCTGGCGAAGAGAGATTTTAGGAATTTGCAAACGACTCTGGCATCATTGGTGGGGAGCGCTTTCGCTTCAACCCATTTTGACAAGTAGTCAACGGCCACGAGAATATATTTGTTCCCTCGTGAAGACGGGAACGGGCCCATAAAGTCAATGCCCCAAACGTCAAAGATTTCACAAACTTGGATGGAGTTTTGAGGCATCTCATCCCGTTGCGAAGTTTTTCCTTGTCGTTGGCACGAGTCACAGTTTTTGACAAACTCGTGGGCATCCTTGTAAATGGTGGGCCAAAAGAAGCCGGAATCAAAGATCTTTTTGGCGGTTAGGTTTGCACCATGATGTCCCCCGGTGGGTCCATTGTGGCAAGCCTCGAGAATGTCGAGAGCTTCCTTGCCGTGCACACATCGCCTGATCACTTGATCCGCACAAATTTTAAACAAGAAGGGGTCATCCCAAAAATAATGTTTCACGTCCTTGAAGAACTTATTTTTCTGTTGGGTTGACATGCCCTTCACAACGAAGTTACCCGCGTGGTAATTTGCAAAGTCGGCAAACCACGGGGTACTAGAATCACCACGAAAAGTCACCATACTTAACGTCTCGAGAGGAAATGTTTCATTAATCTCTTTAGGGTCGAGAACGTTTTCATACGGGTTTTCTAATCGGGACAGATGATCGGCTGCGAGGTTCTCGGCTCCTTTAGTATCAATAACTTTGAAGTCAAATTCTTGGAGGAGGAGAACCCATCGGAGCAATCTCGCTTTAGCATCCTTTTTGGCAAAGAGATACTTGAGAGCGGAATGGTCCGTATGCACTATGCTTTTGTTCATGATAAGATAAGACCGGAATTTTTCGAATGCATACACCACGGCTAACATTTCCTTTTCCGTCGTGGTGTAATTAGATTCAGCCTCGGTCATCGTCTTGCTAGCATAATGGATAGGCCGAAAGTGTTTTTCATGACGTTGCCCCAAAACTGCCCCTATGGCGTAATCACTTGCATCGCACATAAGTTCGAATGGTAGATCCCAGTTTGGGGCAATCAAGATCGGAGCTTCCGTAAGTTTATTCTTTAACGTTTGGAAAGCTTGGATGCATTCATTAGAGAAGATGAATGGAGTATTCTTCTCGAGAAGATGAGTCATTGGTCGGGATATTTTGGAAAAATCCTTTATGAATCTCCGGTAAAAACCGGCATGACCAAGAAAACTCCTAACTCCTTTGACAGTGGTGGGATGAGGTAATTTGGCAATGACATCTATTTTGGCTTTGTCAACCTCAATCCCATTTTTAGAAATTTTATGGCCGAGGACAATGCCCTCTTTGACCATAAAATGGCTCTTCTCCCAGTTAAGACACAAATTGGTGTCTTCACATCTTTGCAACATTTTCTCAAGACGGGAGAGGCAATTTTCAAAGGAATTCCCAAAGACCGAGAAGTCATCCATGAAGACTTCCATTGTCTTTTCAACCATGTCGTGAAAGATGGCCAACATACACCTTTGGAACGTGCCCGGTGCATTGCATAAGCCGAAAGGCATGCGACGGTAGGCAAACGTTCCGTAGGGACAAGTAAATGTGGTCTTTTCTTGATCACGAGGGTCAATGGGAATTTGGAAATACCCGGAGAATCCATCAAGGAAACAATAGTACTCGTTTCCCGCTAATCTCTCGAGCATTTGATCCATAAACGGGAGTGGAAAGTGGTCTTTACGGGTGGCTTCATTTAACTTGCGGTAGTCAATGCATACCCGCCACCCGGTAACCAATCGAGTTGGGATCAACTCATTTTCTTCATTTTGAACAACGGTAAATCCACCCTTTTTGGGCACACAATGTATCGGGCTGACCCATGGACTATCGGAGATTGGGTAAATCAATCCTGCGTCAAGAAGTTTTTCAACTTCATTCTTGATGACATCGTGGATTTTTGGATTAACCCTTCTCTGATGCTGAACTGCAGGTTTATAGTCCTCTTCCATTAGAATTTTGTGGGTACAAAATTCCGGGTTAATACCCTGAATGTCGGATAATTTCCAAGCGATGGCTCGCTTGTGGGACTTAAGAACCTTGATCAGATCGGCTTTCTCCCCCAAACTTAATTCTTTAGCAATGATGACTGGTAACTTGTTGTCATCTTCCAAGAATGCGTATTCAAGATGGGGAGGTAAGTCTTTGAGTTCAACCTCTGGCGGTTCATCAATCGAAGATTTAACAGTTTTGGCTTCACAAAGTTTGATTTCTTCTTGGGTTTCTGGTGAACAATCTCCTTGATTTGGAATAGGAGTCGGTGGTTCATTGTTCAAGAATGCTTCTAGGATGAGAATGTCCCCGTCGGGATCATAATAAGTCGGATCAACTTCCGGTGAAGTTGTATCATCATCTAGAGCAAGAAAAGCATTTGCTTCCTCGAACAGTAGAAAGTCACTTTCTCCAAATGGAGTTAAGGTCGGAGATGAATTAGCAACAATAGGATCAAAGCACGGAGAAGGATTTCCGTATGCTACCGAATCAGAAAAACCTAAGACCTCTTGCGAGTATTCTTCACTAGCCATATCAATGACGTCAATCCGGTTTGCCGTCATATGATTGAAATTTGCCGTGTACCTCGAAGTTTGATCTAGGTTGAAAGTTATGGCCTCTTTGCCAACACGAAGGGTAATTTCACCCTCGTACACATCGATTAATGCACGACTAGTTTTCAGAAAACACCTCCCGAGAATTAGAGGTACTCGGGGGTCTGGCTCAAATTCAACAACCACAAAATCGGCTGGAAATTGGAACTTTCCCACCAACACACGGACGTCTTTGGCGATACCGATTGGTGTAGTGATTGAACGGTCCGCTAGCTCTAGCGTCATGCATGTTGGGGTAAGCTCGGAAAGAGAGAGATCCTTCCACACGGAATATGGCATAAGATTGATGCTTGCACCGAGATCGGCCAATGCGTTGCATGTAGTAATGCCAGAAAATTCACATGGGATAAGGAATCTGCCGGGGTCTCCAAGTTTTCTAGGCAACTTGTTAAGGATGACCGCCGAGCAAGTTTCGTTCAATTTTGCCATTTCACTCAATTTCTCTTTGTTTCCGATTAAGGTTTTTAAAGTTGAGGCGAATTTAGGCATAAGAGTCAAAGCATCCAAAAAGCTAATTTCGAAATTCATATCTTTGAAGATTTCATAGAATTTCTCAATTTGTTCGTTAGCTTTTTCACGGCGGTTTTCATCGTTTCTTCTCGAAGGAAATGGGATTGACACCTTTGGAGCACTAACGGATTCAACATCGGGCTTGGAGATTTGATTTCGAGATTGGACTTGCACAACCGGAGGTTGGACGTCTTTGGTGCTTCCGTTGTTAGTCGGAGGCATCGTATCCTTTGTGACATCGGTATCACGATTCATTGAAGTAGAAGTGGTAGGAGGAATCGTGGGTCCTTGAGTAGTAACACCGCTTCGGGTGGTGATACCTTTCAAATCTTCTTTAGGGTTGGTAACGGTGTTACCCGAGAGAGATCCTGACCCTGAAGTGGAAGTGGTGATGGAAACTACCATCTTGGAAAGCAAATTGGCTATATTGTCCAATTCATTTTGCATTCCCATCATTTGATTTTGTGTGTTTTGCCCTGACTGAGCCAAGTTGGTTAATTGATTTTGAGTATTTTTCATGATTGCATCGTTGGCTTTGACGTAGCTATCGAAATTGAGCTTAGACACACCTGGAGCTTGTGGAACCGGAGCTTGATGAGTTGGTGCTTGATAAACCGGGGGTTGATTAACTTGGGGTTGATAAATTGGTCCTTGATTGAAATTATTACCCCTGTTTTGGTTGTAATTTCCCCCTCGGTTTTGATTGAAGTTATTTCCTTGATTGAAACGGTTTTGATTGTTTTGATGATTTTGCACGGGAGAAAAACCGGGAGGTCGAATTTGATTAGACAACATCGGAGGTCGGATACCGGTATTTCCTTGATTAAAATTAGCCGCGGCGGCTTGTGACACATATGCTTGGATATTATCGTGGAACATGTTGCCACCGGTGGCGGGACATTGTTGATAAGAATGAGCACCTCCGCAAGTTACACAACTTGGCTCGATTGCTTTAACGGGAGCGGGAGCTTGATTTTTCTTGTCTAGGAGCAATGCCCTAACCAAATCTTTTAATTCGGCAACATCGGATGAAACTGCTGGGGTGGAAGAGCTCGTACCTACTTTGGCAATGACTGCCTTGCTTCGTGATTGACGAACTTTGGATTTGCTTTCGATAATTTTAAGGCATTCTCTAGGCATCTTATCCAAAAAATTACCACCCGCAGCGGAGTTCAATGAGTCTTGATCATTAGTGTTTAAGGCATTGTAGAATGTATCGAGTTGATGCAATTCTGAAAACCCGTGATGTGGGCATGCCCTAAGAAGATCATTGAACCGATCCCAAGCTTCATAAAACGTTTCGTCGAATTTTTGTTGAAATCTCGTGATTTCATTTCGAAGATTGGTTGTTTTAGAAGGAGGAAAAAATTTGTTGATGAATTTTGAAACAAGATCGTCCCATGTAACAATCGATCGAGGGGGTTCTTTTTCGAGCCAAATCCGGGCTGCTCCCTCGAGGGAAAATGGGAAAAGCAATAGCTTAACCGACGTACTCGGGACGTTGGGAAACTTCATCGTAGAAGTGATCTTGTTGAAATAACGGATATGAGCATGTGGGTCTTCCTTATCGTGTCCAAAGAATTGTTTGTTTTGAACAAGATTTAGTAGACCATGCTTGATCTCGAAGTTATTCGCGGTTATTTCCGGAACAACGATTGCATCCTCGTAACCCTCGGTGGGTGCCTCGAGCAATTGAGCCATAGTTCGATTATCGGCCATTGGAATTTCTTGTGGCTGATCTTGAACTGGGTATTCTATACGAAGAGGTTCAACAATAACT
Organism: Tanacetum coccineum; assembly: GCA_026074375.1. Lineage (NCBI taxonomy): Eukaryota > Viridiplantae > Streptophyta > Magnoliopsida > Asterales > Asteraceae > Tanacetum > Tanacetum coccineum. The sequence goes on along the minus strand of BQNB010022775.1, from coordinate 44,254 downwards.
GGTGAAGCTTCTTGTTGAGGCAAATTTGGATTACGAGACTGAGATCGAGTGCGCATGCACAAAATAGAAATTCAAAAAGAAAATTACACTAAATTTTTTATTTTTCTTCTTTTTTTTGGTCTTTCAAAAAATTTATTCACAATTTATTTTAACGGACAATTGAGAGAGACGACTTAAACCATATAATCGATCCTACTTCATGGTAGCTCCCAATTCGAAAAACGCACAAGCGAGCGGAGGAGAGTGATAGCGCGAAGCTTATATCTCCTTTCGGGTCGTAGTTCCTTGGAACAACCCTCCTTATACCCACCGTCTAGTTTGTTAATCGAATCGAGGTGAGCCGTACCTCGTAAGTGATACAAATGGTAAGTCTTTATATCTTTTGTTCGAGTGGGAACTCACTAGTTCATCGAAAATTATGATAATACCTCAATTGAGAATATTATATATTGGTATTTTTACCAATTTATGTATTTTATTTCTTGTTTATGGACAATTTTTATATATTTTTGATTTTTTTTATAGATTTATATGATATGTACTAGTAAAAAGAAAAGAAAAATATTTTTGTGTTTTTTAAGATGATATATTCACAATAAGACAAACTTAAATCAAACGTAGGATAACAATCGTAGCACTAGCCTCCCCGGCAGCGGCGCCAAAAATTGGTTCTCGCAATATAGTATATATAAAATACTAGGCAAATCCAAACTCTTCACCCTTGACCAAGGTAAAAAGTCAAGACCTACCTAGAAATAAAATATATAAGAGAATCAATGATAAAAAGATTCCGGAAGTATGATTCCCGGGTCGTATGTCCCAACGAGGCTGCAATTAAAAGTTGATCTTGGTTTGATTTAGATTGAGTGAGAATGATTTTGATTGATTATAAGTCCTAACAACTACGGGAAGCAAAATTAGGTATAAGGAAACCCTAAATTACAATCTAATAGAACAAAACCTAAAACGGGCATGGAAAATGAGGGGAAAAACCAAAATTATGCAAAATTTTAACCCTATCAGCAGGAATGATGCACTATCAGCAGAAACGACAATACTACCAGCAGAAACGAGGCTCTACCAGCAGAAACGAGGCTCTACCAGCAGAAACGAGGCTCCAAAACGGCTGATTTTAAAAAATCGTTTTTAGCCAAAACTCAAAACACGAAAGTTGTCCGGGACATGTTTTTAAGCAACTTTAATAAAGGAACCTTATAAAAATAAGCACTCAATAAGCCCCAAAAAGCCAAAAGAGCTGCTGATTGCAGAAAGTTAAGGTTTGGACTTACTTTTAGTAAATAAGCTGTAAAAAGCTCAAAATTAAACCAAAATGAAAAAGGAAAGATGTTTTGGAAAGCTTATATGTTGCTTAATCTGATTCCAAAAAGCCTTTTCAACCAAAAACAACTTAACTCAACTCAATTTGCATCAAAATATAGTAAACTCTAACTTTTTCTAAAATAAGCCAAAATGAAAATAAGCTAAAATCCTAAATAAGCCAAACTGAAAAGTGTGCTTTTGGAAATAAGCTCACTAATGAGTCCTTATTAAGCCCACCTATTCACTTTTTTAAATAAGCCATTTGAATAAGCACAATAAGCACAAATGACTAAACTACTATTTTTTTGATTTTACTGAAAATAAGCACTTTTGAGCTTAAAAATGAGCAAGCAATTGGATTCTTATGATGATATAAGCTAAAAACAGATTGAGATTTAAGCTCAATGAACAATAATTAAGACTCAAAAGATATTTTGAAACACTAAATAAGCCAGAATGAGCTTATGAAAAAGCTAGCTAAAAATGACATATTAAAAGAACAAGTATAAATAAATGATACAAAAGCTTAAACCAAGGAAAATTAAGCATATATTAACACTATTAAGCAAGATAAGACAGAAATAAACAATAATAAGCAATGCTACAGTAACCTTAAAGAAAAGTGCAAGAATTAAATACGAGACTTACAATGAACCTCTAGCTAAACAAGAGGAACCCAAAAGGGCAGCTATAAGCTCCCTAGCTTATTAATAAGCTAGGGTATGAGTCCATTTGGTTTTCCATTACAACCAACTTCCAAAATGCTTTCCACAATTCAAATGCAAAGGTAATTCAGGTTATTAAACTGGTTTGCAGAATTTAAACTTAGTTAACACTTATTTAGCTCAAATAAAGAGCTTAGAGACTCTTCAGAGCTTATGAGTAGCTTTAAAACAAACTTAAGGTAATGTAAACTTGGAACACGAATTGCAAAACAAACTGAAATTTCATTAAACTTGGAACTTTTACAAATTGCAGAAAGGAAAAAGTTTTTTTTTATATTAAAAACTAAAAATTACACACTTCAAAACTAAAAATACTCCTAAAAACTAAAAATTACTCTCATAAAACTAAAAATTACTCTCCATTTTTACATGCTCACTAGCTCAAATTCATACAAAGAAAAATAAGGGCATATCAAAAATTTCATGTGTTTAATTATTCATAATTGTGATATTAGTACAACTAATGATTATGCACATGGTTTTATATAAAAATTATTCATTATGTATTGAGATCAGTGTTTTAAAAACCGGGTTGACCCAGTCGGTTGAATCGTGAACTGGTCGGGTGACCGGAAGCTGGATTTTGCCAAAAAAACCCGGTTGAACCGTGACCCGGTGACTCGACCGAGTCAATTAAAAACCGGTTTTTAAAACATTGATTAATATCGATTAATATTTTGTAAAGATTTTGTTCGATGAAAGATGTAACTTTGTTTACCTATTAATATCATGTTATATACAATATATGAGTTTCATATATATATATATTTTCTGATATCCTTATATAAACTTTAAATATATATTATATATGTTGTATTTTTAAAGTATAACGTCAAGATGTTATAAAGTTTAAGGGGATATTTATTTATTTTCGAAAGTTATTAAAAAATATTCACTTAACCCCATATAATTTATTTAAAATCAACCACTAAAATTTTATTAATTACCACTAAATTTTTTCACCAATTTTTTCAATTTTTACTTTTTCTAATAAATCATATCGCACAATTCTACCTACGTGTCAAAAATCAAGTGACCTAATTGATTTAATTTTTTCTATAAGATCGAATCTCATAAAAAACTCTGAAATGATATAAATTTTTTATTATTTAAAAGATAATTATGATAACCTTTCTATAAAATTGCAAGAATCGTTTTATATAATGGGTGCAATTTGAATTAACTAATAAAACAGAAATGTTGAAACAAAATATTTCATAATGGTTATTGTGATAGGAATACGAGAAAAAATTACAGCTAACGAATAAACTGTTTAGATATTATTCTCATGGTTGTTAAGATCCTGATCCTGATTTTAGAATCTTACGATTTTACGATACTGCAAAGCAAAAATGATCCGGATCTTACATAGGATCGTTGTATGCTTAAGATTGTTGGAAAAATAGTATTGCAAAATGACTTTTTGCAAAGTTTGGACATTATTTAATATATGTTATATATATATTTATAATAGCTTGTAGTTTTGTGTTCTCCTTGAAGAGAGCTTCGCAAAGAGCTAAAGTATGTCCAAAATGAAGATAATATGAATGAGATACCGTGTCTCAAAGTGTGACACTTGAAACACAAAATCTGGAAAATTTATCCTCTTACACTGCCAAGATGGAAAATGAGGATGGATTTCTTTTTTCAGAATTTTCTGTAAATCTATTTTAAGAATATATATAGACTTATTTAAAAATCTTACAGAATATTTTGTAAATCTATTTTAAGAATAGATATAGACTTATTCAAAAAGTCTTACATATTATGTAAATCTATTTTAAGAATAGATATAGACTTATTAAACAAGTCTTACAGAATATTTACAGAATAATTTTGTGTTATAAAAGATATAGAAAATTTGTATTAGTTTTAACAGAATTTTAACTAACATAAGTAGCATTACCTAAAAACAGGATAGTCAATAGTCCTATTACATGCCTCGCATAACCATTTCTCATGTTGTCGGGTATCACCTTTTCTGCACTTTTCATGACCACATGACGGGTAGTTTCACCATTTTTTAGTCTTGAAATTTTCAATCATTACCTTATAGTGGAAGGTTGCTGTCTGTAAGCACAAACTTTTGTAAATACCCTGCGGGAGAGTAACAAAATATTTTGCCAACACAGGTGAAAACATGCATACATTGTTTTTGCGGTTGCGGGCCCATATGAGCAGATTTTCAAGTGTCCCTTCCTTAGGTTGGGAACAATCAACTGCCAAGGCAGCCTTGGTTGGCTCAACACAACTGGTAGGCACATCGATAGAAAATGTAGTGTTGTTAATTTCAAAAAGCAAAGTAAACAATAGTGCAGACACTTACATGTTCTCTGTTTTCAATTCATGCAGACAGGGGATATCATCGTCATCATAAATGATCGTTGAGGAGCTGCATGACAAATACAATTTATCTGCAAGGTAACAATTACTTTAGATCAGTGAGTGAGCGTTATAAAATGTTAACTACAATAAATATCAAGGGTCCTTACTGTTGTAATCCTTTGCAGACATTGCGGTTAACACCACGACACACATGCCTACATGCTTTGTTTTCCTCTCAACCAAAACATCACCAAGCCCACCCCATAAGGTTACCCTAAGTGACTGGCCCATGTTTCATAAGATAGTAATCATCACTAACGCGCATTTGCGGTACAAATGCAATATTTGCAGACAACAACACTAACCTCTGGTTCACCAGGTAAAAATCAAGTGTCTTGGAGCCTGATTTCGTATAAGTTGTCCTCCCAACATTAGTTACATACCCGGTTACATCTGTATGGTATTAAATAATTTTTAGTATAAGCGGACGGCAAAACATGGCCTAAACAATTAGATACATAAACAGAAGAACAGATTACCAATCAAGTACTTGTTGTTCGCAGGTTGTATCCGATCAAAATCCATCAACTGGAAAGGATATCTGAGGTAACCGAGGGGGTCAGTAGAAACCTTTCGTGTTGTTGTTTCCCCATCAAACTCAAGCATGAACATATCATGCTTAAAAATCCAAAACTCGTCCTTATTAAGGAGAACCACAAATTTTTTGACAGAATAGATCCTGCCTTCTTTCAACCTTAGAAAATTGTGTGCTACGTTTGATTTAGCAGTACAGTGAATCATATTACCCTGCAAGGACTCAGCGTTAAAAACAACCATTACGAAAGGGCTTCTAATTTCTAAAGCTTACATTTGAGTTAGAGACAACAAAATTCGTGCTCAAATAGCGTCCGTTTATCGCGTTTACATCCCAGACTCTGCCGATCATCACAACAATAGTGCCAATAACATCTGCCTCAAACTAGTCCAAGAACAAATGAGGCTTCGGTTGCGAAGATTCAGACTTCTCTACAACTTTGGTAGCCGATTTGGAGCCTGCAGACTTGTTCGACATGTTTTCTTTGTTTTAGCGTGTCTGTTAGGTGGTGTAACTTGTCTATTATGATGCTTGGGAAGCTAAACTTGTAGGCACTTCATTTATAGATACACGCCGGTTGGGCCATCTTCTTTAAGGATGTAAGTGCAGCAGCTGTAAAGTCTGTAACGACATAGGTGTTTTGTATTCTTAGAGGATATTGTGTAACTGCATAATGAATGATAAAGAATGAATGTCGAACCACATGCTTATAAACTTTTAATGGATACAGCCCCATTAAATTAAGGGGCTGTATCTTTTAGTATAATAGATATCCCCCTTTGATGGGATCGGATTTGTCATTGTATTTTTTTATCAGTTTTAGAAATAACAACTAAATTACTCATATACTCCTTGGCTTTTCCTATCTATTATTTTCTTCTTTACAAAAGTTAACTAAGAGTAATTTGACCAAACTATGTGATCGACACATCAGCGTCACCTAAGCTTTCTGTCTCTTAGACCAAACAGTGACTAAACACCCGTAATTCGACCAGACAAGTGACTGAACATTTTTTAATTAAAATTTCACATACAATGTTTATTGTTTATTAAAAATTGATCTACAATAAAATTTCACTTGTATTATAGAAGTATAACCAAACATTTAAAAAAGAGTTAACTACATTTTTGGTCCTTATGGTTTACCGGGTATAACGGTTTTGGTCCAATAGTTTAAAATGTAACGGATTCAGTCCGTTTTTGGTCGACCCGTAACACCTTTGGTCCAAACGTTAGTTTGACTAACTGTTGACTGTCAAATGTGTGGGCAAAAATGTCTTACACTATATTAAAGATTTTTTTTAGCAAACTATATTAAAGATAACCTTATACACACATAATCACAACCCAACTCTTTCTCTTCTCCAAAGTAAGATAAAATTAAGATATTTGGATTAGAAAGTGTTATATATGAATGGGTTACGTAAAAAGAGTGGAGGAAAAATAATTAATGGTAACTGATGCTGTGTTGGTGGTTAGAAAAAATAGGGTTGATGAAGATGATAACCTGCTTAAATTGATGTTTTATTTTTATTTTTATAAAAGTGAAAATAAAATTTAGGATTAAATACAAAATGTTGTTAATTAAATAATAACGAGGTTTTGAACCCGCGCTCTGCAGCGGAACGCGGATATCTACGTTTATATCAACAAATGTAGGCACTCTTTTCTTTTTTTCATGGAAATGTACCCGGAATCACCAACATTGAACAAAAATATACATAAAGATTCATATGTAAGTAGGATTCTATTGATTAAGCATTAGATTACAAACCGAAAGCATTAAACATACATACTAAAAAGCATATATTATAGCCTTTTGACCCCAAAAAACATGATCCCGAACCCTTTCTCGGTTTCATTTTCCCTCTTCTTTGCACCTCACGTAGCCTCATTCCCATTGACCACCTTTTGATCCCAAGAAAGTGCATCCCAAGAAAGTGCTCCCAGCCGTTTCGAGTTTCATTTTCCGTCTTCTTTGCACCCCATGCAACCTCAATCCCACCCACCACCATTTGACCCCAAGAATATGCTTCTAAAAGTCAAACTTTGTGTGAGAGAATATCCACCTGACCCTCTTCTCCAATTTATTCATTCTTATGACCATCATGCCCCTTTTTGATTCTTCGCACTTGGGTCACATAAAATTTACCTGTATCGATCCATTCATGAGTTATCGGGTCAAAAGTGCTACTAAACCACACTCAAATAAACAATCAGTTTTAGCAATTAAAAGTAATACCAGTAATGATTAACTGCCTAAAACTTTGCAACCTCCAGTTTAACTTCTTCCTATGTAATATCCGATACTACTTACTCTTAAGCCGTTAATGACTGCGTATAGTTTATGTGTTTGTTTGAATGAAAACAGTGAACGCGTACCTTGAGTGTCTTCTTTACTGCTGCTTGCTCCTTCAATCATTGCGGGTTTGTCCAAGATGGCATCGACGCTAAAGTCAGCTGATCCTTTTCGTGTGGAAGAACTAATTCCTTTGTACTTTTTCGCCGTTTCTGAGCGCGGATGACCAGTGACTTCGTCGCCGGCTGGCCTGAAGAATGTCAAATGTCCGTCTGCGGTTCCGTCTGTGACTGTAGCTTTGAAATTGTACCTGTTTTTTCAGTTAGAGTATGGTTACTTTCTTTTGTAAGCTATTGTTGTGCCTCTATATTCATATATACTTTTTTTCGTCGTGTTACCTGTAAGTGGGCAAGTTTTGCTGCCTGCGCATTCGTACACACCGTTTTCTTCTATTGCTTTTCTGGTACACTGGTTGCATTCTCTGTTTTGCTTTGTTCTTGTGATCGATGCTTCGCATGTAAAGCGAACACCTTGCAGAGTTTGGGACCAATGTTGCCCGTGTGTCGTTAGCGAAATGTACCAAGATCTTTTTCGTTTGCATGTGTTAGAAGAGGAAGGTTCACCATGTTGTCCGTGCGTCGTTGGCGAAATGTACCAAGATCATTTTCGCTTGCCTGTGTTAGAAGAGGAAGGTTCACCGGTAGATGGCCCTGATGATAATAACAAAAAATAAAGAGACGTCTTCAGAAATTAAGTATTTGCGCAAAGTCAGCCGATTAGTTTCAATGCTACTATACTGCTATAAACGTTATTATGCTTGTTTCAGCAGATTGTGATTGTGATATTCAAATACGGTGAGATCTCATTGTTTTTATATGTATTCGTGTTACCGTTGTTTAATTTCATCTAGTAATGTTTGTTAGATGATCTAATATAAAATTGTTGCAAGTACTATTAATGCATACATGAGATCTGATATGTCAGATTCGAGGGTTAAAACAATAAGTAATAATAGAAAAATATGTACCTTCATGCTGCTAGATCCTGCACGTAGCCGCGCCATGACACAATTTTTTTCTAAAAAAACACGTAAAGAAGATTTAGTATGTGATATTTAAGTATGATTAGTATTTCGTTTGGAGTTTGAATTTGCTAATGTCGTAATAAGACCCGGAAAAACATACATCATAAGACAAAAAAGGTTTTTATAATGTTCCATTCCGCGTGTCATGGAATTTCGATATTTTATGACTTATGTCACACTACACGTATAAATCGACATTTTAACCCTTTATCATATCTTGTGAATCAAAGCAACGATGTGGACGACTATACTAACAACATCATTATTTTTCATATATGTTGGTTCAATATTTTGACAACCAAAACAATATTATCAACCGGCTTTTTACAGCTCCATACATTATTAGTTGTATGTGTATATGTTAAGTTTCACTATTAGTTGCATGTGTATGTGTTAAGTTTGACTTTACTATCTTTTCTAGTAGAATAGCAAGAGCTTGGATGGGCACATCAGATGAGTTGCCTAATGGGATTGTGGGCACACTCAAATATTTGGAAACATATGCAGCCTACGCACATTAAAAAAGATTTTGAGCTGAACTTAAGCAAAAAAAAGGAAGACCCGTGTTTCTCCAAGATAATTGTTGCTGATCGATTAGCTTTGAAGCATTCTATTGAGCACCGTCACAAAGAATGTTTAAACTCGTCTGCAGCAAAAGATAATTTAGAAATTCAAACCAAGCAAGACATTCCAACTAAAATATTTAGTTTACTGAATCCGTTAACAATAACCTCACTGAATTAGTAATAAGTAAATATTGCTAATGTGCTTTGTAAACCATGAAAGAGCTATGTGCTCAGATCAATATCAGCCTAATATAAAAAATCTCAATCATATACAATGAAAAATGAAATAATTTATAAAATCAGTCCGAAGTAATCAAAATCTGCCCACTCGAATGCAGTTTGAATGACATGGCAAGCCTGGTGAATTTTGTGCGATTAAAATGTGGCACGTTAGGTGAAAATTTCTAATAGTTGCGAGTCAACCCAATCTGACCGGACGGAAAAAAAGTTAAGTGTTTTGATTTTCATTTTGCAAATATAGATGCACAAAGCCCAACCAAGAATGCAATACCTTTATAAAGGGAAATATATAGGGACATGTTGGGATTTCGTATTAAACGTACCATCTTTTCTTCCATTTTTTGTTTCTAAAGTAAGCTTAACAGTATTGATTTGCGTAATTCATGCTCATTTCAGTTCGGTTTAGGCTAAAAGAATTAACCTAAACAACCTAAACAGAGATAAATGATGAACAACCTTTAATGTTCGGGTGACTTCTTTCGAGTGACTTCTTGATCGTATGGTTGGACATAATATCTGGCTTTTGCGCGTCCGGTTTAAGCTGCAATCCAAGAATCTAGTTAGTTACTTTCTGATAAAACAGTAATATTAAATAGAGAGCTGGTCAACCTCATGAACTGTTAGGTATTAACCCCTTTGTCTGACTTTGGTCAAGCCATAGTGGTCACTGTCAAACCGGCATTTTGAGGCTTTCAAGGTTAACGCAACCTCCTAGCTGGTTATCTCCCATGGCTAATCAGCAAAAATCATGGCTGCATCTGTTTTACAACAATTATATGTAAAAATGACTAAAGCTATTATACCTAAAAAATAACTATAACATACTGGACAATTGTCGGTCAAAAAGGTACCTTATTGGCGCATTTCATATACGTGGTCACTATGTGTCTTTGTCTTTTTCTCTTTTCGTTAACAAAAAATGCACACCATCTATATCCATCTCAGATCAGCCAAAGTCTTATGGATAAGCCATAAGTTATAAACAAAAAAACAGTTATTTAATCCACAATGTCTACCATATTCAACGCCAAAAAACACCCCCTCATTATCCCAAACAACACAACTCCTTATACCAGAGACTTGCAATAACCATGTCACACGTACCCCTAGACAATTTTATTAATGGGTGAATGAGGTCAGTGTGTGAGGCTCAGATCCACTGGTGTGGGAATCACACGATACACCATCCGTGGCTGCAACCACAGTCTACCTGTGGTTGCCTCGCCAAGACAGATGTCTGTGAACCACGACTCACAAAAAAACAACAGTAGAAGATTGTCGTCATCGCCTAGAAAATCAATAATATCACAATAGTTATGCAAGCTCAGGATATGAAAGTGGCGTTGATATTTTCATGCCAAAAATACACAGCTAATTGCAAGTCTATGCTTCTAGCTTCAAAAAATCTACGCGACTTACAATTTTTCCAGGAAGCAATAGAAAGGTCAAATTTAAATAGCAGGGTCAACTTCCTCAACACTAAAATCATTCTTTGTGAATGAGACTAACTTAAACCTCTTATAAAGAGGCTCATGCCTGCAAGTATGGAAGCGACACCGAAAACCCGCCATGGCTGCAACCAAGTGGTCGCCCCGCCAAGATAAGGGTTTCGATACACCACGTTTACCGAAACAACAAAGGCACACAAATCACATTGGCGCCCATGAAACAACAAAGGAACACAAATCACTCGTCGCCCGTATTATATAAATTATATAACCTTAACAAACAGCAGGAACTCTACAAAATGGCACCATCAATAATTCACCCCAATTAACAAACCTAAAACTAGATTTTCACAAAATGAAACATAAATAATTTACCCTTTCAACTGAAAACAATATACCTTTCGATCCTTCAGAGATTGTAACTCAGTTAGACACACATTCGTCGATTCCAGTCAAAGCCAACAAATGCAAATCCCCAACAAAACAAATTTTGTAACCTTGTTCTGTATCTCTATCTCGTATCGAGGTGCATTTACTATTTTTCTGAGCTAGAACTTATTTTAAAAAGCCTTAGTATATAACAGTAAGTTTTCCAAATGTGGAATTTTTTGACCAGCCGATATACAAAATAGTTAAAAAGAATTGTCACAAACCTTTCCATCTTCTGTCAGAAATAGTTGACGTGTTGTTTTAAACGACTATTAGGATGTGACAATAATAAATGAGGCTCAGATCTACGTGTTTGGTAGCCGTGCCAAACACCTAACATGGCTGCAATCACACACTCGTTGTGACCGCCGAGCCAATATACGGGTGTGGATGAGCTGCACATAGTAAACAATAGATTATCATCATCGCCTTAATCGCTAACAATATGATGTTACGCTGATTTTGTTTACGATGAACCTGAACAAAAGTAAGCTACGCCTCACCAAAGAGGCATGAGAGCGCCTTCGCCAAAAAAGTCATTTCAAATCGGTAGTATATTCGCTGGCAAAACACAGCCCCTCATTATTAGCAAAGACCCGCAAATTAAGCAAACATTAGCCCTCCGGCCCAAACAACTTCGTTAAGCATAAAATATAAGTAGCAGAAGTCTTATGTATAAGCCATAAGCTGAACAAAGCAACCTCATAAGGTGGTGTGCCCGTATTCTGTGATCCAAACAAACAAAAGTGCAATTTAATGCTCTTGGGTCGACCCGTCAGAAATTTCACCCACTCGACGGAACTGTCGACTAAACCCGCCTGAAAACCTGCCAGGCTGAAACCTGGGGTCCAACCATTTTTTTTAAATTTGGCCCGATCCTTATTAATTGTTCTCCTCTTTCATACACGTGGTCACTACGTGTCTTTATCTCTTTCTCTTTTCGTTAACAAAAAAATGCACACCGTCTATATCCATCTCAGATCAGCCAAAGTCTTATGGATAAGCCATAAGTTATAAACAAAAAAACAGTTATTTAATCCACAACGTCTACCATATTCAACGACAAAAAACACCCCCTCATTATCCCAAACAACACAACTCCTTATACCAGAGACTTGCAATAACCATGTCACACGTACCCCCAGACAAACCAGGTATATATAAGTTTTATTAACGGGTGAATGGGGTCAGTGTGTGAGGCTCAGATCCACTGGTGTGGGAATCACATGATACACCATCCGTGGCTGCAACCACATCTACTTGTGGTTGCCTCGCCAAGACAGATGTTTGTGAACCACAACTTACAAAAAAACAACAGTAGAAGATTATCGTCATAGCCTAGAAAATCAATAATATCACAATAGTTATGCAAGCTCAGGATATGAAAGTGGCGTTGATATTTTCATGTCAAAAATTCACAGCTAATTGCAAGTGTACGCTTCTAGCTTCAAAAAATCTACGCGACTTACAATTTTTCCAGGTGGCAATAGAAGGGTCAAATTTAAATAGCAGGGTCAACTTCCTCAACACTAAAATCATTCTTTGTGAATGAGACTAACTTAAACCTCTTATAAAGAGGCTCATGCCTGCAAGTATGGAAGTGACACCGAAAACCCGTCATGGCTGCAATCAAGTGGTCGCCCCGCCAAGATACGGGTTTCGATACACCACGTTTACCGAAACAACAAAGGCATACAAATCACATCGGCGCCCATGAAACAACAAAGGCACACAAATCACTCATCGCCCGTATTATATAAATTATATAACCTTAACAAACAGCATGAACTCTGCAAAATGGCACCATCAATAATTCACTCCAATTAACAAACCTAAAGCTAACTTTTCACAAAATGAAACATAAATAATTTACCCTATCAACTGAAAACAATATACCTTTCGATCCTTTAGAGATTGTAACTCAGTTAGACACACATCCGTCGATTCCAATCAAAGCCAACAAATCTAAATCCCCAACAAAACAAACCAACCATATAAAGCCATCGACGCCACCTGCGGACCCATCTAAGGTCACCAACGTCACCTACCGACCACCAACGCCACCCACCATGAACAACGGCAACAAAGAGGTCGGCGGCATCGTGGTGATATAGTCATTATAAATTATATTATATTATAATTTAGGGTGGATTCCGGGGATATGAGCAAGACGGGAAAAAACACAGCCTCTGAAAAAAGTGGGCATATATATTCTCAAAGGAGAATGTGGAATCCAAGTGGCAACCATGCATCCTGAGTGGATTGAACGGAAATTAAAAAAAAATTACACACTCAGAGAGATAAGACGGTGAAAGTTTCGATAAGGGACATGTGTACTTTGTGGAGAAGAGAGAATGAGTGACATTTAATTACAGCTGCCGGGTTTCAGTCGGAGGCGGATTTCGTTCGGGTTTCATGGTGGCACATGGTGGTTTCCGGCAGGTCGACCCAACACACATTAAATGCTTATGGGTGACCCGATACCGAGTTTTAATAAAGTATAATAATGTTTTACACATAGAATCACACCCTCTACATGGTGTAGGAGAGGTATTTATACTCATATGGAGTGACATGGGGCGCTCATGGATAGTCCATAGGTCGACCCTTACATACATTAATACATAAACATAAATGAGAACAACGACCCTCTAAGCATCGAGTGACCGGCACTTTCTTAATTCTTAACAACTTTATTTTTTCTAAGCTAACAATGTTTAATTGTAAACTCTATTAACCAATCAAAATATGACATTTATTTACACTTAAGTTTAAAATAAAATAAAAAGTTTACAAAGCCATGAGTGTTTTTTTTTTTTCTCCATCAAATTTATTCACTGAATTTATCAATAGCCGAACCAAACTAATTTAAATTTAGATTTTATTAATCAATAAAAATGCTTAATTTTGCGATTGAGTTTTTTTGTTAGCTAATAAAATGAGATTGTCACGTAATTTTTTTCACTTATTATAGAAAAGATATATTTTTAGATAGATGGAGTAACATCGAGATGTTTTGACATCACTAAATTTGATGTGTAAACAAAAGATACAATATTATAAGCACCTATTACAAGTAATTTACAACTAATGAGTTGAAATCAATATAGAAAAAAAAAAGTTTAAGGAACCAATTAACCAGTTATAACCATTTATTATTAAAAAAAACTCACTTTTCACTTAAAAAAATATATTTTGCAAACGGTAAATCGTTAAGCGACAAAAATACATCATCATGACGAGTTTTTTAATCTTTCAGTAGACAGACACTTCAATATACTTTCGACGAATTTTTTTCCGAATATTTTTAGTGTTGAAATTTGCAACTGAAAAAATCACATGTGATTTTTAAAATAACAAATAAACTAAATTACATGTGATTTTTCATGTCGTAAATTTCGATGCACACAAAAAAGATACCCGAATTTTTTTTTCGTCGAAAGTATATATGAATGCCCTCTATAAAAAGACGATCTAATTTTTGTCGCAATGGTAAGATTCGTTTTGCATAGCGATTAACGGTTTGTAAGATATTTATTTTTAAATAAAAGAAGATAAAGTGAGCTAGTTTAGTTTGTTGAAAAAATGAATGACTAAAAATTTGTTCATTACAATTTTAGTCTACACATATAGAGAAAAGTTAATCTAGATCCAAAATTTTTATTAAAGACCCGATGAATCAATTTTAGTCATTCATTTTTTTCATTAAATTAAATAAACTCAACTTTCACTTTTTTAAAAATAAAATATTTCACAAATCGTTAACCGTTACGCAAAACGAACCATACCATCGCGACGAGAATTAAATCATCTTTCTATAGAGGAGCACTTCTATATACTTTCAATGAATATTTTTTCGATTTTTTTCAGTTACGTCTACAAAAATCACCTGTGATTTTTATCACAAATCAATCACATGTGATTTTTTCAGACGTAACTGAAAAATAATCGAAAAAAGTTCGTTGAAAGTATACCAAAGTGCACGTCTACTAAAAGATAAAAAAATACTCGTCGCGATGGGGTATTTTTTGTCGCTTGACGATTACCGTTTGCAAGATATTTTATTTTTAAAAAAGAGGTGGAAAATGAATTTTTTTATTTTGATTAAAAAATGAGTGTCTAAAATCGATTCAATGAGTATCTAGATAATTTTGGGTCTACATTGATCCGAACTCTACACATATATATTACTTTTTTCTATTCTTCTGCAAAACTAACATGAATAAAATTAAAAGAAATCTTTAACAATAGTCATGATTCAATAGAATACAATATACTATCTAACCATTTTCACAATACATTATTTTATCTTAATTTATGCTATGTTATCCTGCAATTCTTTCATCACAATTACTAGCAATTCATTACTGCCATATATATTCCTCCACCTCACCGCCGCCGCCACCACCACCAGCACAACCATCATTCTTCATTCAGAATAATAACACCACCAATATCATCATCCATTTGTTAACTTTTTCACCATCAACTATCATCATCTCTTACCAACTATATATAGTACATTTAATTTTACCATCGCGACCACCACCACTTCCGATCACTTTTAAACCACACAATATAATAAAACCACTAGTACCACAAAATCAACTACCATAAATCTATTGGCGCTCTCTTTGATGTAACCTTTTCCGATCAGTATAATTGGCGCTCTCTTTGATGAAACCTTTTCCGATCGGTATAATTGTATGACCATATACAAGTTTCTTCTCATGGCGATCATTAATCTAATCTATAAAAGATCATATCACATGTAATAATTCAATACAAGAACAACAAGTACATACGTTATTTTAACTGGCATAATTTGCCGAATAAATAGCAGATCTGCACAAAAACACAAAATTACCGTTACAAGAACATTAACTCATACAATCAGCGACCGTTAACATCTTACAATATGTAACCTTACCAAAATCATTCAATCCAACTCATTCATATTCACAAACAAATTTGTGTATTGGGAGGTGATTTGCACACTTAAATTATTGTGTCATGACATTTATACCCTTAACATTTATGTTTTGAAGTACACACTTCACTAATTAATTTAAGGATATAAATGTCAAGAGACAAACATTTTGAGTGTAATGTGAAGCGTGCAAATCATTTGCCTTGTGTATTTCTCCAAGTTCTACAACCTCTTTCAACTTGCCAAATACAACATATAAAATTACCAAAACACCCTTAAATCTTTACATTCTAATAATCCCCAAAATCTTCTCTATAAATAAACACCCTTTACTTCCCAATTCTTAAAATAAAAAAGAACCCTAAATTTTCCAATCACAATCACAATCCCATCTTCACCCCTCACTCTCAAAAACACCCCTTTTATATAAAAAAAGGGGAACCCAAAGGGGCTAAAGAGAAGGAAACACACAAACACGAGCCCCTCAAAAAACTGGTAATCTTTCTTTCTTTCTTTCTTCCATTTGAAAATTCTTTCATGAAATGTCTCTTCCACCCTTCTTTTCTCTCTCTTTTCTTGAGAGAGAAAGAGCGGGTTTTTTCAAAATATTTTCAAACCCTAAAAAAATCTAATTAATACCCTTTTTAGATTTGTGTATTATCTCATCTGGGTAACAATCTTTTTTCAATTTGGTCTATTATTTAGTGTAAATTCTTGATTTTTATATAGTTATTGTTGTTATTAGTATTAATCCTTTTAGGGTTTTGTTGTAAATTGTGTAAAATGGCAGGATTGACCAAGATTTTAGATGAGTATGCTTTAGAATGTGGTGAAATTGAGTATAATAAGTTTAATTAACTTGAATCTAGGGTATTGGAAGAAATTAGTTTTTTAAGCCTTTGCCACCAATGCTTGGTGATGGGAAGGCTATTGGATTGTTAAAGTTATATTTGTGTGTGAGAGAGAAAGGTGGATATGAATGTGTAACTAGAGATGGGAGTTGGGATTTGGTAGCGAAAGAAATCGGGTGTGATTTGGATGCTTGCGCGAGTTTGAAAGTTGTTTATTTGAAGTATCTTGGGTTGTTGGAAGAGTATTTTTCAAAAATTGTCAAAGATAAAAGTTCGGGTGGTGAGAGTATTGGTTTGTCGTCTTTTGATTCGAGCAAGTTTTTCTCGGATGCTCAGATGAAAAATTATCAAGAGTTTGTGGATACGGTTGGTCTTAAAGATTTGCAGAGTTGCGTTGGGTCGATTGATGGATTGGATGCTAAAGATGATGCGGTTGTCGAGTCGAATGTAGGTATTACGGAAGAAGAGACTGAGTTGAGTAGAAAGAGGAAAAGAGAGCGTTATCTGCCGTTGTTGGATTGGGTGAAAAGAGTGGCTAAAGATCCTTGTGATCTTGCGATTGGGTCGTTGCCTGAAAGGTCTAAATGGAAGGGTTATGGAAGTGAATATGTGTGGAAGCAGGTTCTGTCCGCTCGTGAGGCAAGGGTTGTTAAGACCAGTTTTGATCCGAAGGCTAAACATGCTTGGCAGGTATTTTCAGCTTATAAAATCTGCAAATCTTGTTATTTTAATTGTTGAAACTATGCTGTATTATATGCTATATGAATGAATTGCACTTCTGCATATACATTTTTTATATTTATCTTGGTCGTTTTGCTAACATGTTTATACCTCGCTCCGGCGGGATTGGGTATGTTGTTGTTGTTGTTGTTTGTTCTGCTATCATGTTTCAGATGTTGTACTCTTTCCTTCATATTAGATTATATTTTAGGATGTCCTGCTTTTGGCGCTACACATATAAATATAAAAAAACATGTTTCAGACGTTATACTTGATTGGTGGCACAACTAAAAGAATGCGTGGAGTCACATGTTTTTAACCATCTTTCTGGTCGGCCTACTTATTATAAGAAACTAGGGTATGCACAAAACAAATAGCGAAATAACTTTAAGCATGCCTTCTCTGCCTCTCTTCAATTGAACTGGCCTCTAGTTGTAACTAGTTATTAAAAAATGACTGCTTGATGCTTATACATGGTAGATTAAGGCCGAGCAAAATCGACTGAAAACCGAACCGAATCGAAAAACCGAGCTGAACCAGTCCAACCGAAACCGAACCGACCTTACTCGGTTTGGTTCGTGCGAAAACTGAGAAAATCACACCTAAACCGTCTAAACCGAACTGATGCGGTTCGGTTCGGTTCTCAGTTCATGTTTTCCTTAAAATCGGTTTTTGGCTCGGCTCGGTTTTGATCGGTTCGGTTTGGTTTTGACCCGATGCTCTGCCCCAGGTAGATTGATGGGTGCTTGATTATAGTTTCTTATATGCTAAAGTTTTGGATTGCATGGTCTTCATACCCTTGTGAATTGTAGATGAAGCAACTGCTATTACATGGGAAATTTCCATCTGTTTTGTAGTTTAGGATTGAATATTAACATGATTTGTTGATGATTAAAAGGGTTTTTTTTAAACATCTGAATGGTTCAGGTTCTCTTTGCTTGTTAACAAGCAAAGAAATTCAGAGGTAAATTAGAATTGCAAGAGCCGAAAGCAAACATTTGAAAGAAATCGTCCATTGAAAATTGTTAACAGAAATTAGAAGGCCAAAAATTATCTGGATTAAGGAAGAGTTAAATAATACAGCAATGAACTTCTTTTTATTATAGGTGCTTTTAATTTTTTGGTATCCTCGGTTTAGGGACTTTTCGGGTGCTACATTGGCCATGCCTAGATGTGGCATATGGCGGTTGCATGGGAAGGGTAATATGTCAAAATGGGCCCAGGTCAAAACAGTATGAATATTTAGTGCTGGTTAAAACAATTCATTTAGTTTTTCTTATTAGTCATTTATTCAGTATGATTATAAACTTTTATTACCAAATTAATGATATGAATCATTCGATTTCTTTGAATGAAACCTTTTAGGTGGTTGTAATCATTTCAGTAATATTGACTTGTTTTAGCTCATTTTTTACCCATTTCATTCGTTGGAGATCAAGTATAAGTCACATCAACTCTTTTCAGGGGAATTTGTCGAAATTGCATTGTCTAATTATGAATGACTTTAAATGTCTAATTATGCTAAAATTATGGGAATAAGATTACACGAACAATTGTTTAAAAAAGCCAATGCCAGAAATCTGATGTGGAAATTTATTCTCTTGGAAGTATAATATCTTATTCGATGATAACTTGGACTAGTATGTTATACTAAACAAATAAATAGCATGAGAAAGATGAGCTTTTTGGACCTTTTATCTTTTTAAATTATGTGCATAACTCTTCTATTCTATTCTTCTGTTATATGTTCGATATAACTTATAGATCAAACAGTACTTACTGGAATGACTTCAGAATTTGTTTATCTCGGATCCAGAACTGATCTCAAAATCAAATAAGAATTAACCGGCAAACTTTCTTGCTTTATATTGATCCTAAGTTTGCTTAACAAATACCTATATTTGATTGAAAAGTTATCTTTTGTATTTGACTAACTTCATTTGGGGGAATGCATAGTTTGGCCTATACTATTGGCCAGACTGAAGCATGTAGCTTGTGTGAGCCTCTATTTGGTCTGCTGGTTTGAAAATTATAAACTGAGTCATATGGTTTTGCCACTGCTATAAATGGAAAAACCAACCATCTTGGCTGAATAAAACTGAACCGAACCGAACCAAACCAAACCATATATATTATTAACATTTATTGAAAGACTTTTTTTTTTTTTTTTGGGTAAAGTTATTGAAAGACTTAATCATATACTCTATTGGCTAATTCCAGTCGCCTATCAAGTGCTATTTCCTTTTTTTCTTTACTGGTCTAGGAAAGGAAAAATACATGTGGGAAGTCGTATTATTATCCTGCCCTCATCATGTTTTTTGTATGCCAACTCAACGATACATAGCTAGATGTGTTTGTTTTTTTTTCTGTATTAGAAAAAGAGGTTTCTATTTTGGGCTCAATAACTAGCCACTCGTTCATCACTCTGAAGTCCCGAGGCTATTATTCTATGTTACCAATGAGGGGTTGTAATGTTGTATTATGCAACTTTGTCTTTTTTGGATGTTTGTTTATCTTTACTGGGAGATTCAGCATCAGATACCAAAATCAATTTGATTAAAGTTGGGATAGTGATGCAAGTTCAAATTTTCTCAAAGAGTCGAAGCAACTACTAATGTGCTTCTTCAAATCTCATTATTAGAAGTTTCTAGATTTAACTAATTAGAAAATCCGAGCCAGTTTCTCAGACAGTCCAATATGGATTTTTGCAACCTACTCTACATTTGTGCATCCAAACAGTTCCGTGGTTTGATAAAAGTATGACTATTTAGTAAATTTTATAAATTGTCCTTTTGCAGAAGAATTTGAGGATGCATCCTACAATGTATGATGATCCAACGGGGAAATCTACATCAAGATGCAGTCAGAGGCTCATTACCGCTAAAGAGACGCAACCATCAAACATCTCTTCAAGAAAACCCCCGTCTCCTCAAGATTGGTCCGAGTCATCATCCTCTGGCAGCCGAAGTGACCGACATGAAGAAAATTCTTTCTATGGTTACAACTTCAAGCGAAAGCGGACCCCATTGGGCCGACAATTTCAAGCCCAAGTACCCGAATCAGTTGAACAGACTTATGAACCCGACACCAAATGGCTTGGGACTCCAATTTGGCCTCTAGAAAAAACTGAAAAAAGAAGTAGCAATCTTGAAATTGAAAGAATAGGAAAAGGAAGACAAGATTTCTGCGGCTGTGCATCTCCTGGTTCAATAGAATGTGTTAGGTTTCATGTTTCTGAAAAACGTAACAGGATGAAACTTGAATTGGGCTCCGCTTTCTTAAAATGGGAGTTCAATGAAGTGGGCGAGAGTGTTGCTCTCAAATGGACTCCTAAAGAAGAAAAAATGTTTGAGGATATCATAAAGGCAAACCCTGTGTCTTCAGGTGTGACCTTTTGGAGTGACCTTTGGACTCATTTCAAGGACAAGAGTACGGCAGTTTTGGTTAGCTACTATTTCAATGTTTATCTTTATAGACGTAGGGCCCACCAGAACCGATCTGATCCGAGTAATATTGATAGTGACGACGATGAGCTCGAGAATATTGGAAACGATGCAAGCAACAAAGCTTCTCCTGGATCCATCTTTTGCTCCCCCAAGAAGGCACATGTAAATGCTAGATGATGTTACTATTCAATTGTCTTTTTATTTTAGTTGCTCGGGTTTTTCTTGATTCTAAAGAGATTGTTGACTCGAGGGCTGACCGATAACAAGAAAAAAAGTAGGGTTGAAGTGTCTAAAGTGTTTTGTTTATGTTTGAGTGTACATGGAAGAGGTATTATGGTGGTTTTGCTACTTTCAGTTACGATGATATTTACACCATATTAATATTACTTGCAGAGAAATGATTGCATTAACTTGCAAAGAGAAATGATTGAGATGAAAATATATACCATTTTTCATAAAACAATCGGTTCACAGTTTTAGCTCTCCCGATCATTTCTCATGCTAAAAAATAAGCTGTTTTAAAAGTTATGGCAAATGTGCTTTTAGTTGGGAGGAATGGCTATAATAATCATCTAGTATGTTTGGATTGGAGGAATGTCTTTATAGAACCCATGGTTTCCTCCCTACCTGATGAGGATAAATTAATGAAAATAATAATTTACAAAGTGCAATATCACTGTGTGCTAGGGCTGTTCATCGGTTCGCTTATCGGTTTGTCGAGTTTATTTGGTTAATTTGTTTTAACCGAAAACCGAGCCAAATCGAATTCAAATTGGATTTAACCGAACCGAAAACCGAATTTGAATTCGATCCGGTTTACGAGTTGACCTGAATAACCCATATTACGTCATTTATATATTTTTTTAATTTAATTATATATACTTTTAGCAAAGGAAAAAGTATTTCAAGCTTAAAACTGTTTTTCTATACTATGAAATTTTTTTTAATAGTCATTTTATGTATGTAAATATATAAAATATATATATTTATATGAATTCGGTTTTCGGTTTATATTTTTCCAAAACCACATCCAAACCAAATTATTACCCGAATTATGAACACCCCTGCACTATGCAACTTGAACCTAATTTGTTGAACTTGAACAGTTTGACCAAAGTTTCATGACTTGAGCTTAAAATTGTTTTGTGAGCGTT
The DNA here is from genome assembly GCA_026074375.1 of Tanacetum coccineum. Taxonomy (NCBI): domain Eukaryota; kingdom Viridiplantae; phylum Streptophyta; class Magnoliopsida; order Asterales; family Asteraceae; genus Tanacetum; species Tanacetum coccineum. The sequence goes on along the minus strand of BQNB010022775.1, from coordinate 22,122 downwards.
CGTTTTTTGTTTTGTTGGTAAAATGGATCGGACAACGTTCATGTGAACTTTTACTAGCGTCGAACACTATTTACTGCCACAATTAAGTTACACATATGTATGAGAATTCCTAGTATTTTTATGTCAACTGAGGATGTTAGTGTGCAACTCTTATGCTGTTCTTTGACTCTTTCTATAGGATGCGTTATGTACTTATGTTTAAGATATTGTAGTGAGTCCTTATGAGAAATGAGAATGGTTCACTAGCTAGTGGCATTCGACCATGTTGATTGGCATGAGCTCCATATCTTTGGAGTACACATAGTATGACAGGCAAATATCCTCGTATAATCCTTCATATAGTGTTTCTTATTACTTTGTCTGATATACTACTGTTATATTTGGGCAAATATTTAATAAGCGTGAGCCTCATACCTCCAGGCACACGTTTGATTTGGTGGGAGGACTTTTGAAGACATGTGCTATATGGTTGATATTCAGACGCAATGCCCTTGCTCAATTTTTGCCCATTCTAAATTACTGAAATTCTTACATGTTCGAACAACGGCAGTGTCAGGACGCTGACGCATTACGAATACATCTTGTGCGACCCGTTCACCCCGTATGCATGATATGACGTTATCTATGTGCGTGGACGATTCTAAACTAAACCACAAAGTTTTAAGATAAACAAGCAAACTATAGGAAGTATTATGTAATATTATCAAAATAAAACTAAAATAGATGTCAATTCTTTTTTGGATAACCTTGATTTCCGACCTTTTGGCCGACTAATCTATGGGGTTTGTACTCACCGCTAAACAGACTAAGCCTGGGTAAAGCCCTCCCTTTTCGGGAAGTTGGCGTGGCCACTTGAGGTTGTCTGCACCTAGCAGGAATTGAAATCCAGTTTTTGCATATTCCAAAAGCATGTTTTTTTTTTAACTTTCCCATTGATTAAGGGGTTCCTATCCCATGTTTTCTGTGACAATCATTGTATTTAAATCAACCATTTCTAACTCTCTAGAAAAACACACCAAAAATTTATTGAAACTATAAAGATAGAAATATACAATCATGGCTTCTTCAAACACGCGAAGAGAGATGGACTTAACGAAGCTGTTAGTTCTTTTGTACTCTGTCTTATGCATGATTTTGTTCATTTTTCATACTAAGTGTTGTTTAATTTGTAATTTCAGGATGATGAATGACTACACCGTGGAGATGATCAATGATAGTGTTAAAGAATTCAACGTGTCGTTCAATGGACCTGCTGATAGTAAATTCTTAAACCCGAATCTAGTCATATGTTGATTGAACTTATTTGTGATTTGGTGTTTGATTGTGTGTTATGAGAGCACAATCAATGTCTAAAAAATAAAAATATGATGATGTTGCTGAAGTTGATAATTTTTGGTTGAATTAGCATTACTGCTTTTTCACATTGTTTTTGGAAAGTAATTATAACAATACCAATGATCTGTAACAAATGATCACAATCTGTTTTGTCGCAGATGCGACTCATTATTCAAAACTGCACACGAACACCAGAAACTATTTGTCATTATACGACACGGGACAAAAGGGTCTCTTTGTTTTTATTCTAGCACATTATTTCTGCATTGTTTGGTATGAAAAATATGAATAATGCTAAATAGACCTACCAAGTACCAACTAGACCTACGAGTATGCCTACTCTATTCATAATTTGACAAGTGTAATACACGTATTCTCTCTCATATTCACCAATCAATTTTTAACTTCCACCAATCACATTTGTAGGTTTTTTTTAGGTTAATCAATTAGTCATACAAATCATTTTTTGAAATTATATATGTTCTTTAATTTTCTTCATCATCACTTATGCTGTTATATTGGTAATGAATTTGAATTTTATGGTCAAATGGAAACATTTTTGGATCATAAAAGATTTAGATTTGATTTATCTATAAAGGGAATATTGATGCTATGCTAGATCTTTATAAAGTTTAGTGACAATTCTGTTTTTTAATTTCCAAGTTATAGATCAAATCGTGTTGATTTCGATTTGGAGATGACTCGTTTGAATTTCAACGCTGATATGTACAGTATATCACATTTTGGATATTTGTTTGAATGGCTATTCCCCGAATTTAGCACCTCGGGATCCACCTTAGATTACGATTTTATTACAATCAAATCATGACATTCTTGGTTTCATAGTATTTTTTCCCTAAAATGAGCAAAGTGCGGTAATGAATAGTTAGATGTGGTACTTTTGACGTTTTTACCAATTAAAGGATCCTTTTCCGGCATGTTTTATCTTTAACGGGTCACGTGGTAAAGAGTAGACCGATGCGGCCCTTTTGATGTGTTTACTTATTAAAAGCTCTATTTCCGGTATGTTTTATCTTTAGCGTGTCATAGGTTAAAGAATAGGAAGATTAGGGTCCCTTTCATGTATGTTTTATTTACCGGGTCGTAGGGTAAAAAATATGCAGATGCGGCACTTTTAACGTGTTTACTCATTAAAGGGTTTTCATCTTTAGCGGGTCATAGGGTAAAGAGCGGTAGATGTGGCACTTCTGACGTGTTTACTTATTAAAAGGTAACTTTCGGTTATGTTTTATTTTTAACGGGTCATAAAGTAAAGAAAAGGTAGATGCGTCACTTTTGATGTGTATAATTATCAAAGAGTCCATTTCCGGCATGTTTAGTCTTTAACGGGTCATAGGGTAAAGAATAGGAAAATGTGACACATTTGACGTGTTTACTTATTAAAGAGTCCCTTCGCGATATGTTTTTATCTTTAACGGGTCATACATCAAAAGAGTACCTAAAAAAAAACAAGTCCAATTGGTCAAATGGATAGAAAGTTTGTCTAAAGTGTATTGTTCTTTGTATTCGAAAGAGAATTTAACAATTGTACACTAGATACACCACATATATATCTCACACGTATCCTAGCACGGACTTGAATACACAGCCACGAAGAGCTATCTCACACAACATGGATACTGCTAGGCTACAAGCCCTTTGGCGTATCATAATGCTAACACATACAGCTCCCTAAATCATACAGTATTATTCAAAACAATTAAATAATATTGTATATAGATAACTTATACATAATTACAGACCTTTACTTCTTAAATCATGCATACTTAGGGAAATCAGTGATAGTTTTGACTCATCTTTACACATTGCGCCCCTTTGTATGCACTCATTCTAGTTATTAGTACAACACTTCAAATTGTTAGTTTGACTTCCCATTGTCGGAGTCTTTGTTTATTTTTTCATGTTTTATCACAGTATATAATGAATATGCAGGTGTTTATGCTGGAGGTGTGTGGAAAGTAAGGGTCGAGCTTCCAGAGGATTACCCCTATTCCTCTCCATCCATCGGTTTTGTGAACAAAATTTACCATCCGAATATTGACTTTCCGTAAGCATTGTTTTTTGTGACTCTATGAACTCCTTTATGTCAATTTTATGATACTGTTTTGGAAAAGATTACTCTGAATTAAAAATCTGACTTTCTGCGAGCTTAAAATATTTTTCAGGTCTGGTAGTGTATGCTTGGATGTGCTTAATCAGCGTTGGAGCCCCGTGATTGGTAAAATGAATTATTTTGATGCACAATGTCTAACAGTTTTGTTAAACTTAATTACTACTTACATTTCCATGGGTTTGTACATAAACTTGACAAGAACTCGTTTTCTTGTATTAGACTTGCTCAGTATTTTTGAACACTACCTTCCACAACTTTTAATGGAACCAAATGCTGATGATCCTTTGAATGATGATGCTGCAAATCTCCTATTGACCGATAAAGAAACTTATGAAGAAACAGTCAAAGGTACTATATGCTTAAATTTAAAGCAAAACTCATATCAATATTAGCATCTTTAATCGATTTCTTTTTTTATTATAAAATTAAATCAAAACGCATATATATTGAATTTTTAGGTCCAACCTACAATTTTATTATAGGTATTGATATAAATTCCAACTTCATAAAAAAAACTTGTGGGGTCTGTAATGGTCTCAAAGTCGAAGAACAGTCTGTTTGACCTGAAAAGTGAAAAACCATTTGTATTTGGTAATACAGGATTGTTCCCATCTTCTTATACATTAGAAATACTTCTAATTTCTGTGCTCGATTACGGTTTTTAATTGTGTTTGTTCTACTCGACTACATTTTTATTACATACGGTACAAACAAAACAAAGGCCGATCAATATAATGTATTTTGTTTTGTTGTCTTTAAATATTTTGAAACAATTAGAAGTGCACTAGACAAAGTCTTAAAATCTTGTGGGCTTCTTGCATGGTCATGCCATTGGTGGTTGCACCTTTTGGATCGTAAAGGGTACTGTGAGCGATATGCCAAACCGAAAAGTGTGGGAGTGGTTACAGATGCGGAGCTGAGTGATGGGAAGCCAAGTGATGAGGACCCGAGTGAAGACGATAATGACTCAGGAGATGAGGCAACGGTTGTGGATCCTGCTAACCCGTAGCCAAAATGTTAGCTTTTGTACAATGTGATTTCGTCGTCGTACAAAACCCATCATGTATTTCATCCTAAGAAACTGGTTCAATGCTATAAATAAGTCGGCAACGACCCAAATCCCTGTATAGCTTATGATGCACTAAGTACAAGTCAGCATAGCATCATTAGCCCACAAAATGACTGTAACAGGCTGTTTTGGTTGTTAATATCATGGTTTGAGTTCTCTATGTTTTGTAATTGATACCATAATTAATTTATTATGCATAGCCTCATGTAGTCATGTACTTTGTGACAGTACTCGACATAAATGGCATTATAATTTAGTTTTTGTCACTCGTTAAAAAAGCACATCACCAATAACTTACAGACTAGGGTATACCCGATATGTACAGCGTCTACGTGAAGCGATGTGTTTCAACTTGAAGAGAAAATCTAAACTATATACATAAAGAAGTAGAACATGATGAACATACTTCATATGGTTTGTCAGGCGTCCATTGGTTTTGTGGTTTAGGAAAAAAAAATTGAGAAGCGGACGCCGGTAACTTTGAATGTACGGACCATTTTCTAGAATTTCAAGAATAAAGGGTTCAAACCATGTACATAAACTTATATCCTATCTTTCTAATATGAAAAATCATCCACCCCTAGCAGCGGGAAATGAGTAATATGAGCTCTCCCTTTTATTGTTAAAAATGTTATTTGCATTATTGGTATTGCTAAAATTTGTATTGCTTTATTGTCAACATTTTTATTTTCTCTAGTCATGATTAGATCGTGGTTTTAAAAGATTTGACATTGAGTATTTGAGCAATCCAAAGTCCTAATATCACGACTAGTTTGAAGAATAAAATATAAAGCAATTTAGATAAATGCAAACACAAGTGATTTCCTTTTCAAACGTGTAAATCTTAATTGATAAGAATTAAAGAATTACAAAGTATTGTACGAATTAACACTCGTTAAATAACAATAAAAGATACTCCATAACCACACAAATTTAAACACAGATTTAAGTTCACAAGTGAACTTATGAGGTCTCTATGATTGGATCAAGGACCTATTGTAAGTCAAATGAGAGTAAATGCACTACAATAAATATACACAATTAATAACGTAGTTATCCGCATTTGCTCTTCGGCCAACATTCTCTTTTATAGTGAGTACAATGATGCATTCTTAGTGGAGTGGTTGTGTTACGTGTTGAACATTCCTATACATCTTACATTAAATGCTTATATTCTTGAAAACATGCAAGTACTTTTCACCAACTTGTACTAGCATTGACTTTTGTGCAAAATGCACTTTATCCCGCTCTTTTGCTCTTTTGGAAAAGTACCGCCTAAATTCAAAAGAGATTTCGAGCTATTCTCTGTTGGAGAGTTAGAGAGTTGATTAAGTTCATTCGGTAATGTCAACCCGTGATGAACATTTATCATCAGCGTGTGCCATCTACATATTCATTGAGATCCGTATCAGCTCGCGAGTATGTCTTCAAGTAATCTTCGACTTCCTTAACGTGTCTTTGACTTGAACCCGCTGAGGTTGCTCGCTGAGATCTTTGTCAGCGAGTCTTCTTGATTGCTCTTTGATTTCATTATTCTTCTTGACCTAACGTAATTTATGTTTAAATTTAGACATAGACCATTTGACACTAAATTAACCCAACAAAACCAAAATAACATATCTTATTACCGTCGTCACCACCACCTTCCGGCGACCTCTATCGCACCGCCATCGTCGTAACCACTTTCGGGTCACCGGCACGACATTTACGTGTCAATATTAAGATAGAATACCCATAAGTAATCGGTCACCCGCACCTGCGGTTTTTCTCTTGCTCGTCACCCGCCCGTCACTCGGACCTGACCGACCAAGACCGGACCGGACCGAAAAACGATTGGTCCAAAACACGGGACCAAGGACTGGACCGAGATGTTCTGTCCATGTTCGGGTCGATCCGGTCCAACAAAGTATAATGGCCGGTTTTGCTTAATACCGAATCGGCCCGGACCAGATCGAAGACCGAATTTAAGAGAAAGGACAGATCGAGGACCGAACCGAAATATGTTAGGTCCGGTTTCTCGGCTCGGTCCGGTTCACATTCTATTTTGCTCAGCCCTACATCTGTGGGTACAATAGTTTGCCCATGCTCATGCTTAGGCCCATTTTGGTATGTGCTTAAATACACATACCTTTTACCTAATAAAATGAGCTAAAAAGACCAATAATGACCAAAAACAGATAAAAAATGCATTGTATATGTGTATTTGGTGATTTGTGTCTTGCGGGTACGTATATTAAATAAAAGAGCAAAAACGAAGCCATAACGGACAAAACCGAGCACGGGAATGGAAAGAGCACGGAAAACCGAAGCCGAAGGCATATTCATCCTTAATGAGCCAACCCGTACCCATTTAATGGGCCGGGTCAGCCCATTAAGGATTGAAGTATTAAACCATTAGCCTTTTATAAACTAAGTCCAAAATAAATTCAATTGTCCAAATCCATTAACCAATCCTGGCCCAAATAAACCCCAGTCCAAGTCAACTTACCCTAAATCCAGTCAAACATAACAAACGCGCCTAAATATAGTTACTATTCACCATCCCTCTCCTTTTTACCTCAACGATTCATAGGGTAAAAATCAATCTCTCACACACGCTCTCCTTTGCTTCTAGAAGCTCCTAATAACTCTGACTCCCAATTTAGCCATGCTGGCAATCCCCTGCTCTCTCATTGGTTAAAGATGCGTGGCACATGATCCAACGGTTTAAAGGATTGGATTTGTAGATGGATTTTGATCAAGGGACAAGATTGATGTAACATTTCTCAATTTCAGGTCATTTTACGACTCCTATTATTCTTCACAATTTATTTTAGTCCGATACGCGTTTACTTTTAATTTAACTTTTAAGCTAAATCGCGTAGACTAGAAATAATCACTTAACGTAAACGGTCACCAAATAAATTAAGATTTACGTCAAGCAAGTGTTATATGATTATTAAGAAGAAAATTATTGACTTTGCGTGTTTTATTTTTATTGGTCACGTAAAAGGCTTACGTTTCGCAATAAAATACCTTTAGACGCACCCCGAAAATACCTAGATTTATCTAGACTCAAACCAATACCCACTTTTAAAGCGTAAACACAAAAATTGCATTAATTTTCGTGTCTATAAGCCATATATGCCGATTATGGGAAATTAAATCCCATGGACCTTTGGATAATACACAAAATCTTATACCATTATCTCCTAATTAAAACATGTACTTAGGTAATCATCCAAGGGATGTCAAAAGCCCTTTTCCCTCCCATTCTACACGCTTAAACCAAATGATACACCAAAATCTTCCTAAATCTTATACTAAAGTACATGTACAACTATGGATTAATTAAGGCATGTACTAAATATTCCTTAGACACCTTAATACACATTGGGTAAAAACCACTTTGGACCCTTTGTTTGCTTGATCCTACCCGCGGCATTATACATATATATATACTTAAGATTTTCTAAATCTTAAGTAATCTTGTACCATGATCCTCCCATTAATGGAGTGTACTTAAGGGGTAAACCAAAACAAGGTTCGTAATAACTAGAAACTACAAATCCACCACTCAAGGCATGGTTGTGTTTAGGATGGAACTAAGCCAAGTAACCAAGTTTGGGCCTATATATAAACCCACTCATATCTATCATTTAAACATTTTCTACAACTCTTAAACTCTCTAGCCAAGAACACATTTGTTTTCCTCTCCTTTATTTCGGTACACCTTAAGCCGAGCCAAGCACAACACAAACGCGACACAACTTAGCTTTTCTAGCTTACCCTAGCATACTAAGGTTCACATACAAGGGTATTAGGAGGAGTATACAAGCAAATGTTCGGGTATATTAAGCTTTGGAGTTTTTTGGGTTTATACACATTTAGGTGTAAACGAATTTGGTATCATTCCTCTCCTTCTAAACCGAAACCAAGCACTAGGACCTTTGTAAGTCAAGTCTAAACTCTTAAGTTTATACCTTTACGTGTTATTTCTTGCTATGATATGTGGTTCGCGATTAACTTGTGATTTAACAAGTTAAATGCGACGAGTGGACGTGCATGGTTCGACCCATGCACGGCTCATGTCTACATTATGTATATACTAGTCTTGTGTGGTGTAAAGTTTTGATAAAAATGTGTTATAATTAACCGGGTTCATGTTTGAAACATATTGGGAACCTACGCGAGTACTCATGTTTAGACGCGATATATATACGAGATCTATACGTAAACTTTTTACGAAAACTCGATGGCTTGGTTTGGGAAAGAACATACTACCTAGTGGGACGTTTGCATGGATAAAACGCAACCCATTTGAGGGTCAAATAAACCCAAAGTAATCGACGCGAGGTCGAGTCCCGCGAGCAACAAAAAGCCACCACAGTGGACATATTTTGTTCACTGTTGGGCCGAAAGCCCACCAAAGGGACGACGTGGCTTGTGGCTTAGCTTATTTCAGAATTAAAGTGCTTAAACGAGGGCTTAAGAGCTTAACGAACTCTAACGAAACCTTATAAAAATCTTTAATAAACTAAACGGACCCTTAATGGGCCTATTAGGCCCGACAGCCCAAGGACGAGCCACACAGGCCCAACAACCCATTAAGATGGACCTACGGCTTATTAATAAGCTCCATGAGCTTATTGAAGTGTGGTAGAGCTCATTGAACTACATGGGTTAGTAATAAGCCCTAAGAACCAAATAGGACCCTTATCGGGCTTGGTAACCTTTACCAAGGCCCAATCCAAGCCCAAAAGCTCTTAATAAGATTGAAAAGATTATTCGGAAGCTTAAACAGTTTAATAAGATTATTATAGGCTTATTATGTTATTGGACCCAAGAGAAACAGACCTACACTTTTGAAACTCTTAACGGACCCCTAACGGGCCCGAAAAGCCCAATAAGCTCAAATAAACTCATCCGAGCTTATTTTCGGAAGTAAACAGCTTATCTGCCTTATATAAGCTAAATGGAACCTTTTACCACTAGTTAGAACTTGAACATGCTTAAAATGCGATTTTTACAAGTTAATGGACTAAAAGTGTCAAATTATAAACTAAAGGGTTAAAACTGCCAAAACTGAATTTATAAAGTTTAGGGACTGTTTTGTCACTTCTGAAACTTAAAGGGCTGTTATGAAAGTATAAGGACTTAAAGTGTAATTTTTGTAAAATTGAAGGACTAAAGGTGTAAATATGAAAACCTAGGGGTTTAAAAGGTAAATATTATATTTTCATAAACATAAGGAATGTTTTTGTAAATATAGAAAAACTAAGGGTATTTTATGAATGAAAGCGATTTTAATAAACACTTAACGAATCGGACAAGTTATAATATTTATCGGATATTATACAAATTAAAACACGACTTAATAAATATGTATATTTATTAATAACGTTTATACATATACTTGAACGTGTGTAATCGTATACCTTCCCAAGAGCCATCAAGTAGAGACAAATACAATAAACATGTGTACCACCACACACAAGTGAAACAGTATATATAAACTAGACAATTATAATTATGCGAGTTTATGCATTAAATCGTGACCTAAACTTGTAGACAAGACTGCTTAACACCCGTCAAATCGATACGCAGCGGAATTAGATACCCAGGTGCATCACTTTATTGATCAATACACTAGATCCTGAGAACGAACTAACTAAATCTTGTCGTTTTGAAAAAGATACATTGGATTAAAACAAAATAACTTGTTTAGTTACATCTGCCCATGCTTCCCAAATTGTTTAACAATATAAATAAAGATTCCGGTTATAAACAATTGTCCCTAAAATGTAATACAGACCCAAATCTTAATGTTTGACTCTTTAGTTATTGACTTCCATGTAATCAACGCACCTCGTGCTTATTGACCTGAAAAACATAGCTTAAGTAACCAACAAAAATTGGTGAATTCCATAGGTTTTAATGTAAATCAATAGTAGGACCGCAAGATTTCCAAGTGTATGATTAAGCAACAAATGCAAACATCATACAAAGTAATTACATTTTCCTAAGCTCATGACACCGAGGTTCGACGTATATGAATGCAAATAAATTTTCCAACAAGTGTTTGTGAATGATGTGCTAACCCTACAACATCCTAAATTCGACATGCTCTGTGTTCGATCACAGTGTTAGCTATAGCACACCTACGGGATTGTCAATCCTAATAGATATTCCTAACTTTCGCGTGCACCACATAATCAATTCCAATTACATCTATGCAATTAACAGTTTCATGATGATGACATAAATGGGTTTATAATTACATAGGCAAACACGTAATCTCGTATAAATGTACATCTATGTGTCTCAATTGTAAAACAAAACATGTTCTCTACCACCAAGTAAGTAAATCCATTTTAAATAACAATAAAAACATGAGGCTCTGAACTCACTTGAGTGAATATCCTCAAAAATGCTAAGAGATCTCCTATGAATCTCACAACACCGTCAAATACCTAAGTAAATACGGCCAGTCCTAGTTCTACAAATTTTAGGCCTAAAGACTCAATGTATAAATACAATAAGTTCTAAGTTTATATATACTGTTATCACTTGTGTGGTGGAGTACGGTTTAATGTATTAGAAATTTGTTGATGGCTCTTGGGAAGGTATTCAGATTCCCCACGTTCTAGTATAACGTATAAACGTTTATTAAATAAATATCCATATTTAATTAAGTTCACGTTTAAACTTGTTATAAGAATATGATAAATATATAACTCGTCCGATTCGTTAAGTGTTTATAAAAATCACTTTTGTTTACAAAATACCCTTAAGTTACTTGTAATTACAAAACAGCCCCTGGGTATATAGAATATATACTATTTTACCTTTCAAACCCTCAAGTTTCAATAATTACACTTTGTCTTTTAACTATACAAAGTTACACTTTAGGTCCTTATAGGTTTGAAACAGCCCTCTGGTTTTCCAAGAAAATAGAATTTTGACAGAAACAGTCACTTGGACTTGTTAAAATTTAGAAAATGACTGTTTTGACCAGTAAAGTTTAATAAATTGGCACTTTTAAGTCCTCCGACATGTAAAAAATAACATTTTTTTTACTCCAATATAAATCCACAACAAGTGGCATTATGTTTAATTAAGTCCAAATAAGCCATATAAGCTGCCCTAGCTTATAAATAAGCTTTAACGAGCTTATTTTTGGCTTAATGGGCCTTATTGGGCCCATTAAAGTCCATTAAGCGTTTTAAGGGTCCATTTAGGTTTTAAAAAGCACAAATGCCTCCATTAAGCTTATTCAAGTCTGTTAAGTTGGAAATAAGCTCGGGGGAGCTTATTGGAGCTTATTCGAGCTTATTGGGCTCGTGAGCCCAATAACTCAAACCCGAAGGGTTTTAAAGTCCATTAAGGTTTAAATGTCATGGCCCAACTTATTTTATAGTCCTTAATAAGATTTATTGGGTCTGTGTTTGGTTCGGCTTATCAAATAAGCAATAAGCTTTGATATTGGGCCTTAGGGTCCAATATGAGTCCGTTAAGTCTTTTAGGCTTTTCGGCTTATTCACTAAAGGTCCATTAGTGTTAGTTAGGTCCTATAAGTTCATTAAAAACCTTACAAATTCACCAATAAGCTGCTTAATCTTATCGTGAGCTTATTGGCTCGCGTTGGGCTCACGGTAATAGGCTACAAGCCCAATAACGGTTCAGTTTTTATGAATGCCGAATGGATTAGGGGGTAAATGAAATTGTTTTAGTTTTTATAGAGAATATAAGAGTTTGGAAATGTGTTATGTGAGCTAGTGAATGTTATTTATAGGATAAGAGGCTAGTTAACTTTTTTGGTTTACCAAGCAAACCAAGCCGAACCCTAGATGGTGGTTTTTGAGAGTTCTAGTTTACTACCCCTTGTATTTGGTTAAACCACTAATTACTATTCTTAATTGTGATGTGTTTGTACAAGATTTGCCTAGCTAGAGAAATCTTATGGTTTGTGTGCTCATCTTAATTAACCGCGCTAGAGTGGATCCAAGGAAGAAATAGTCCATTACCCAATGAATAGATTTGTCATTAGGAGACCCAAATTAAGGACATTCATTTAATAACACATGGGTGGTACTAGTACTTTTAAAGATTGTTAAGTGAATTTGCTAGCTCATAAATCACATAGGAAAACGTTTTAATTGTGGGCTCACTTGCCCATTACTCGGCAATCAGGTCATTAACACAAGTTTTTGATTAATTTTTGTGTTAGTGACTTGTAAAATGGGTATTGGTTGAGTCTAGGTAAGTCTAGTACTTCCCTGTGGTGTTCTAGCCTGCATTTAATTGCGAAAACATAAAGCCCATTTACGTGACCAATAAAAAATAAAATAAAGTCAAATTCAATAATATCTCCTAATAATTACTTAGACACATGCTGTGAACTAAACCTTTGATTGTATTGGTGACCGTTACGTTAAATTGATATATTTTCTAGTTTACAACCCTCGCGATTTAACACTAAAAGTAAATATTACAAGTAAACGCGGATCAGACAAAATAAATAGTGACGAATAATAGATAGTCTAAAGTTGACCCGGAAAACTGATAAATGTTACAGTCTTCACCCTTTAAAAGACCTTGTCCTCAAAGCTTACGACCTTTGTAGTAGATGCGAACCCGTTTGTGAAGAGATTTGGGTATTTCTTTTTTGAACGAAACCTCACATTTTCCCAAGTTGAACTCAGGGCCCCGCCTAGAGTTCCAGACGAACCTTTTAACCTAATGTATCTCGGCTTCGCTTAATCGTTTGATCTCCCGTTCCAGAATTCAACGGGTCTTCCACAAACTGGAGTTACACGTCAACATAATTCCTTCTAACGTCATGACTAATGGTTCGTACAGCGTAACCTTTCTATCAGATTATACCATGGAAAGAATGGTGAACTCGCTCACTCTTGTGAGAAGTTCCGATTCCAAACCTGTAGCAACTTTCCCAACGTTTGTGCTAACACCTTGAAAGGTCCGACATATCTCCGAATTCAGCTTTGCGTTTACCGCTTTAATAACCGGAACCGTACTTTACCCACTTTCCAAGGCGAGACCTTGAGCATAACTCTATCCCCAACCTCAAACTCCATCGACTTTCGTTTCTAATCGGCGTAGCTCTTTCGTCGATCTTGAGCTGTAAAACCCTAAAATCAGAACAAGTGCAAAATTACCAAAATACCCCTAATGTCAGAAAATTTAATAAAAGCATGAATAAAATTCAATCAAGTGTTATAAATTATAAATACACATCATTGACAAGTATGAATTTTTATATAAATTAAAAATACTTACATTATTCAAGAAAAATAATTACTACTTATGTATCAAGTATTAATCCGAAATAAAAAGGTTAATTCTTCTTATATATACACTAAATATAAAATAAAATAGGGAAATTATAAAATATTTTTGGCAAAATTAAAAACTAATTTTATCCCCTTTAATACCCAAAAATCTCGGCATTTTAGTTTGTATATCTTTTTATATACAATTTTCATTTGTAAATATCTTAAAAACCATTTCCAAAAACCCTAAACAATTTAAAGTGGGCGGCTCCCATAAGTTTTTTATCAAGGCAAGGAACGATTTAAAGGGTTCTTGGGAGTACATGGGCCTAATAAAATTTAATTGGTTTCATTAGTTTGAAGCTGATTCGGATTTTATGGGTTCTTTTGAATACTAAATTACTTAGCCGAACTCAATAATTCATAAAATCCACCTTAATTATTCAAGATTTTTATAACTCATTTTACATTATAATAGATCTGATATGTTCATGATAAAATTTCATGCCGTTATTTTTGATTTATTAAGCATAAACATGATCTAAACCCTAAATAATTGCACGGAATTGGTATTCGGTTCTCTAAAAAATTTTATAGCTTCGTTTTATAATTTTTATCGACTTGTATAATCATTTATGAACCAGATAAATTGTTATAAAATTTTATAAAAGATTTAGATTAATATTGTGGAATATCATATCTTGCCGATTTTTGAATTATGAAGAAATGAAGGAATAATTTGGAAAAAGATTAGGTTAAGGGTTTTAATAATTATCCCAGGTCCAATACATGGCTAATGAAAGTAGAAAAAATTATGAGTAATTAATGGGGAAAATCTAGATTAGAGTGTTTTTGGTGCATTTATTGGTTACCTCGATTTTGTTTTTAAAAGTTAAGCGAGATGTGTTTGTAATTTTCTGAAACTTTTGGGCTGATTATGACATGTTAATATAATGTATTAGAAATCTGTTAAAAAATAAAAGTAGAAGGGTATAAATTGTCATTTGATAATTTGTTATGGGTAAACCATGATTAATTATATATAATATATATATAACTACGAATTGTATTTAAAACTGAGGGACTAAAGTGTAAATTAGAAAAGAACAAGGAATGATCAGTATTAAAAGTATTAAAGTAGAAAATACCATATTTAGAAATTATAAAGGGCTGTTTGCAAAAAGGATAATTAAAGATTATGGTTTAATTAAATTATAATAACTAAAAAGGACTAATTCCGTAAATTATGGTAAGATCAAGGATTGGATTGTAAATACAAATAAAACCTACTTCATTATAGAAACATGCTAATTTTATGAAACTTACTACTTATAGAAACCAGCTATTTTAGAAGTCTATTTTGAAACTTACTATAATTAGAAGCAGAGCTATTTATGAAAGATACGCACCAATATAACAAGAATACTAAATCATGAAATATAATTAATCATGGAAATAGTGTTAATCAAGGAACGTACTAATCAAGGAATCATGCTAATATAGAACGTTACTAAAACCAGAAAGATACTAAAAATAGAAAGTTGCTAAAAAATGGAAAGTATAACCTTATCATGAACATAACTTATAAAAGTCCTTTAAACAGTAGATCGCTTTAAGCAGGAGTAGCTCAACTTCTTATCCATCTCTATCCGTTACTTGCTGGACATAACCAGGTACTGATTATTTCGTCCTTTCAGTAATGGACATTCTTTCTTTCCATGAATCATCCCCAAACGATAGTGCTTCCACCATTTTTTATGTCTTTTGCCATGATCCATTACAAGTTTTTGATTTCATACTTATTCTAGTGCCCGAGCTATATATACCATGACTCAATATTTACATGACTTTTCCCACCTAGTCATGGGAGGTACCATGACCGTGACACATGAGGGCACTTTAGTCACACTCCTTTCGCTTTGAGAGTGATTCACGCTGCTGTCCCTTTTCATGTTACCCATATTTTATATTTCAAGTTTGGGCCATTAATATTCAGAGGCATATGGGTGCATCCAAGTTTTACATAGTTTACAAGCGTTCATGAGGTGATTGGTTGGTGTGTGGCTCTACATCCCATCACATTGGAGCTGATCCCTCCACTAATTCCCACCCCCCTATATTATTATAAGAGACCACCCCTCTATTAACATGTTGAGGCATAATCCCCCTCTATTATATTTCATGAATTCATGACATATAAATATGACAATATGATATATGAGCTCGCGTGGGCATTCCTTATTAATACTGTTATACTATCCATGATAACTCATGGACATCTAGACTTCACGTTACCTAATGTATTACATGTTTATTTCCCTAAGCCTTCATGATTATTCTCTAGGTTCCTCATGACCACGCCCATAATACTTTTCCGCTTCTGCTTTATGACTTATTATCCAGGATTCATACTTATAACTTACAATGTTATTACATCCGTTCACTGAGCGTTATGCCAGCTATTTCCTTCTCTTTCTTATAAGGCAGGTACCTAGAGGGAGATTGCTTGATGAGAGTGTGTGCATAGAAGTAGAACCCATTTAGCTTCCTTTCTTTTTATCGCAGACACTTTGATAGTGCTATACTATCTTGACACATTTCCGTCCTTTTAGACTCTTTTACGTATTCATGTTGATCTTCATAATTGGGAGCCCGATGTTTTGATTCCGGCTTTCCACCTTGTCCTATTGTTATCATTTAAGACTTTATGCCCTTTAATATGCTTTGATATGACACCGATGATTATCGTTTCGGCTACTCTAACGAGCGGTTTGGGTCGTTACATGAGCCGATTGCATCCTCTGCTTGATCAGGAAAGATCTTTTCCGTAATTTCTTGGATCAATTCCGAACCATCATGGCTTTTTCCCCAACTCGGGCCCAGAACACCGGTTATACATTTTCTCGACCGATACAGGCCTCATAAGGGCGGACCTTTATGCTGGTGTGGATAACTGTTGTTGTATGAAACTCGGCCAATGGGCAATGTTTATCCAACCTTTCCAAATCGAACAAACAATGCAACACGTAGCATGTCCTTGAGAGTTTGAATGGTTCTCGCCTCGCTCTGGCCGGTATAGTTTCTGTATATACGCAATGCTCATACTAATATCTGAACCCTAGACTTTCTGAAATTGATCTCAAAAATTTAGTAAATCTTCCATTACGATCACAGATAAATGATGCAGGTTTATCCCGATGTCTTGCCCACTATCTGTTCAGGTACAACTTGCCAACTGTCCAATGGCTCATTCTCCCTTATGGCAAGAAGTAGCAGATTTTTGTAAGACGATCCACAATCCACCCAGTATGGTGTCAAAAACCAGCGACGACTTTGGAAGCTTGGTGAATAAATCCATCATAATAATATTCCACTTCCACTCGGAGTATCTCAGGTGTACTAGCCAATCCCATGGCCTTTGATGTTCGGGAACCTGACCCTTCACACTCAGCATTTTCTAACATAACGGGCGATGTCCTACCTTTAAATTGGGTCACCAATATAGCTTTTTTTCATGTCTTGATATAATTTTCCGAACCGAGGAATGGATAGAATATTCGACTTTGGGATTCGTGCATAATCACGAATCTTAAGTCTCCATAGCAAGGTAGCCAACTCCTGCCGTGTAAACATAAGGTTCCATCAGCACGTGGTTCCAATCTTTCTTTGGGTATATCCCTACTGAATGTACCCCTACTGTCTTCATCACGAGATTACGTCTGTTTCTGGGTCTCGATCTGAGCTGTCTATATTCGATGGCGAAGATCCAAGCAATTGTAATGAACTAAAGGCTTGAACCCTCAATGGCTCAATCCTTCCTTAACGGCTCAACGACATCGGCCACTGCTTGCCTTCCTGGATGATAACGAATGGTCCGAAATCGAATTACTTTAACAATTAATATAGCCAACGGCGTTGCCTCATGTTAAGTCTCTTTCTGATCGAGAATGTGTTGTATTTCTTTTATGGGTCGATGAACACCAGTGCAACTGGTTCCGTATAGATAGTGTCTCCATATCATTAGGCGCAAACACTTCGATCCAAGTTCCAAAGCATGATGGTGTAGTTGCTTCACGTGAACTTTAGTTGTCAAATAGCATAACGCAATCACCCTTTCTCTCTGCATCCAATACATCGCCTAACCCTTTTGTGACGCATCAATAGAAGACCACAAGTCTCACTCAGCCCTTCAGTAAACAAATTGTGCAACTGCACAACTTCTGCTTTATTAACTAAAAAGCGTTCTCTTCCTTTTCACCCCAGTCAAACTTGATTCCTTTCTGAGTAAGTTTCGTCATTGACTTAGCAATCTTCAAAAATCCTTCGATAAACCTTCGATAGTAACCGGCAAGGCCTAAGAATTGGCGGATCTCCGTTGGTGTCTTAGGAGATGCCCAATCTTTGATAGATTCTATCTTGGCTGGATCCACATGTATGCCTCTACTATCAATGACATGTCCGAGAAATTATACTTTCGAAATCCAAAATTCACATTTTGAAAATTTGGCGTACAACTTCTCTTTCTTAAGCAATTCTAAAATGGCCTTGAGATGTTCTTCATGCTCTTTCTCGTCCTTTGAATAAATAATTATGTCATTGATGAAGACAATTACAAACTTATCCAAGTAAGGCTTGTCTTCTTCGAGTTCAAGAGTTCATAATACCGCAGGTGCGTTTGTTAGTCCGAATGGCATAACCTGGAACTCGTAATGGCCATACCGAGTTTGGAATGCCGTCTTTGGAATGTCTTGTTCTCGCACTCTAAGCTGGTGATATCCTGATCTCAGATCTATTTTCGAATAGATACTGGATCCTTAAAGTTGATCAAACAAATCGTCGATCCTTGGAAGTGGATAACGATTCTTTACTGTCAGCTTATTCAACTCTCGGAAAGTCGATGCACATTCTGAAGGACCCATCAATCTTTTTTAAACGAATAAGAACGGGCTCCCCAAGGTAGGTACTAGGCTTAATGAAACCTTTATCGAAAGCTCTTTGTAATGTTCCGATAATTTCTTCCATTTTGGATGAGCCAAATCGATTACACGGTACTCCGAACTAGGTGGCGGCTCTGAATACCTGGAAATTCAGTCTATTTAGAATTTCACTGGTCGAGCCGGAGGAAGACCTGGCAAGTCCTCGGGAAATTCTTTAGGAAAATCTCGAACGATTGGTACGTCCTATTAATTGTTTTCCTCCTGACTTGTCCTCCTCTTCTTGGGGATATCCTGCGCCAAAAGGACCTGGCATCCTTTTTCCATGTACCACTTGAGCTTTTGAACAGAGATAAACTGCAACCAAGATTCTCCCCGCTGCTTAGCAACTCACGTTGCCCCAAAAGTCAAAGTTTCATTCCATAAGGAACTTTTTAAACAAGGTTTTCTTTCTCATCACACACGAACAAGGCGTGACATCCTTCTTAACCAGCTCCATATCGATAATGACTCGAAACAACCCCAGTA
The DNA here is from genome assembly GCA_026074375.1 of Tanacetum coccineum. Taxonomy (NCBI): domain Eukaryota; kingdom Viridiplantae; phylum Streptophyta; class Magnoliopsida; order Asterales; family Asteraceae; genus Tanacetum; species Tanacetum coccineum. Next base: position 2,850 of record BQNB010022775.1, on the reverse strand, counting down.
CTTAACGGGCATTAGATCTATGTTGAACTGATGGTCTAAGAAATTTAAAGTGCAACCTCGTATAATAGTGTTTATCCCGACTAATTTCCTATCAGCTAATTCGACATCATAACAATTTTCTAATGGAGTTGAGGCGATGTTAATCAAGGAACTAAATGCAGTGGATATAAAGCTTTTATCGGCACCAGTGTCGAATAAGATAGATGCATGGTGTTTATTTAAGATGAACGTACCCGTGACGACATTGGCATCAGGGTTTCCCAATGCATTTCCTCTCTTTTCTGCATTCCCAACTGCATAAACCCAGCCTTGTGCATTCCTATTTCCTTCATCCTTATTCTTCAACTTAGGACAATCTCTCTTGAAATGCCCTGGGGCTCCACACTCAAAACAACCATTTCCCCTGGGAGTTGCCCCATTGCCCTTCTAAGTATTAGCAACATTTGTATTACCAGTACTCCTGCAATCGCAAGCAAAATGCCCTACTTTGTTGCACTTGTGGCATTTATGGGTGCACGAGCCATTGTGATGAAGATGGCACTTGGTGCATTTGGCAAAGATCCCCCATAAGGCTTCCTTTCACCTATCCCCATATATATGACTTGGTGACATTTCTCCTCTTAATGGTTTGTTGCTGTGACCATGGTTGTTTCTGGAATGAAATCATCACTTACCTTTTGTTGTCAGACTACCTTTCTGTGTAGGTGCTAATTTTTTGATCCATCAATCAAATGGCCAACTCAAATCTCCCATCCAACGTCTTGCTGGCAGACTTACGTTCCCCGATAAAATGTTGTCAGGAAAGTATCACTGATTACTGTCAACCTTTTCGGTTGTTGGCAATAAACTGGTACATATCGGGATAGTTTCTTGGAAACGTTCAGATGAATGCTGGAACATGTTCCCCTTGACCTTTTAAGGTTCCACAACTCCGATTTCTAATTTTTTTGATTCACCCTCGCGGACAATACTTGTTCCGTCATCTTTTTCTTGAGTACTTCCCAAGTCATTGCATATGCCTCAGGACCTAAGGTTCTTATCTGACCATTCCACCAAGTCAAAGCAGCACCTAATAGAGTGCAGGTGGCAAACCTTACTTGATTCTCAATAGCACAACCACTGATATTGAAAACTGACTCCATCTTCTCAATCTACCGAGTCAAACTGACCACGCCTTCAGTCCCTTTGAAGTTCAAAGGTTGACACTTCATAAAGTCAGCGTAATAACAAGGGCGCGCAGTTTGCACATGCCTTCGGTTATCCTCATGCGAACTGTGGCTTCCATCTCCATTGGTGGAATTTCGCAAAAGAGCTTGGTCAATCATTGCTTGGATGGATTCTGGAGTCATGTTGTTTGGGTTGGTGTTGTTAACAGGGGTATTTAGTCCTCTTCTGGTCGTAGGTGCCATGATTTATCTAGATCACAAAAGACAAAAACATGAGGTTATATGACAGATTATAATAATGTATAGATGAGATATCAACACAAGAGAGGTATATAGTACAACATAACACATCCATTTCATTCATAACTTTGAAAATTGTACATGAAATAGTTGTTGAAGTACACATAATACAATAAAAAAGATCTAAGGCTATGTTAGCGGGGAAAACCCTTAATACTTAACATGCCTGTACAATGACCTAGCAAGATAAAATAACATAAATCACTAGATGTGACTGTCAGCATCTCCAGAAGCATCCTGGTGATCTGGAATCCTAGCCTCTGGTTCTGGCTGTCTAGCTCTCCTCTGCTGCTCTCGCAGTGATAACAACTCGGCCTGCATGTCGCTCATCTCTCGCCTCATGTCTCTAATGACTCGGAGAGTCTCTACCATCTGTGCCTGACGTCTACGGTTAGTCTCTTGAAGCGCTGCTAACTCGGCCTACTGCATCTGAAAGCGAGTCTCGTGTACTTGATGTTGTGTCTGAATGAGAGTACCCTGCAGCTGTAGTTGTGTTTGGTGTGCCTAGAGATGGGTCTCGTATGCATACACATAATCACGATGGCTCTGAAGCTCCTGATGTGTCGCCTGACTTAGTCCTATCGAATGAGCCCAAGCCTCTCGGGAAGCATAGGCCTTCTCCTCCACCATCCATACGGTCTCTTGGAGAGTCATCATATCCCCCATAAGTAAATTGACCCGCTGTGAGTCCATATCGACTCGCTGTGATATACGAGACCTACTATCAGCTCATAGAGCTCAGCAAGCTCTGTGACCCTAGTATCGACCTCTCCCACGGTCATAGGTGCTATCTCAGGAACTGTCACTGTCGGATCTACCCAAGTATCCCTAATACCGTACCCAACATCTCTAATCCCCTGTCGCCTCTCCTCAGCATCTACCATGCTGACAAATCCATAATCTATCCCCCGACCTCTGGTAGGTCTAGCAGTAGAACTCTCTCCAACCTCATATCGGGAGCCTAGAGTGGACAAATACAACCTCTTGAGGGGAGGCTGCTCAAACTCGGGAATATCATCCCTACGGTCAACAGGTGGTGGTATGTATAGGGATGGTGGTAGTGGTGGTAGTGGGGGTGATGGTAATGCGGCAGTAACTGCGTCAATGTGACGAATAATAGATGTCGTAAAGTGACCTGAAAATGAGAAATGTTACAACTGCCCGTATTTACTTAGGTATTTTGACGTTGTGATTCTTTTACTTGGATATAATCATCATTTTTAGAGGACTACTTACTAAGGTGAGTTCATAGCCTCATGTTTTACAATTATTTAAATGATTTACATCTCTAGGGTGAGAACGTGATTTGTTTTACAAATTAGACGCAAGTGTACATTTTATACAATGATTACGTGTTTGCCTAAGTAGTGATAACCCACTGAGC